>JAKZAP010000005.1:18161534-18360753 GCA_023053575.1 Branchinecta lynchi
AAACTTTGCCAGGGAAAAAATGAAACCTCGAAAGGTAAAGGACATTGGGAGTTGGCCTCCATCGTAAATAGATCATGAATCTTTTAGCCGAGTTCGCGAATGCGAGTAACATCGGCGTCACACATGAGGGGAGAGGGGTACGCCCCTCCCTTCCGATGTTGTCGGCAAGTCGGTAAAAACCGAGTTGGTACGAAGCACCGTGAATTTTCGTGAAAGTAGTCGTTTTTTTTCTTGGAAACAGTTGACTTTTCTTTAAAAGAGTAGTTGTTTCTAAAAAGAATTCGGTTTTATCTGAAAATCAGTTAATGTTTCGTCAAAACGGTTGGTTTTTCCTGCAAAACAGTTCGTAAAAAATGACGAGCAACTCGGCAAATACCTTTTCTCTCCCCCCCCCCCCCCACCTTGGGTTTCCGGGAGTGATAGGTTCAGGTTGTTAATAATACTCTAAATAACAAAAGGTCCAGAGCCCAGCTGAGAAAACAAATTCGTTGATGCACGGCATTTTTTGGAACGCCTCTGAATATGTTCAGTTGTATTGGTGAAACGAGACTAAACGGGACAAAAAGTTTATTCAAGCAATAGGCGAGTCACTATTTGAATTAATGAATGAATGCTATACATGATATTATTTCGCGCAACCTGGTCGCAGCCTTTGGTCGAAGCATCATTCTATAAGTGATCTGTGGGCACCCGCCCACGGTAATGCCCAATGCAAGCGTTTTGAAGTTAGCCAAGTTATTTCATATACCCGACTGATTTTCAATAAAAATGTATGCATACGCAAATGGCTTACATATCAGATTTTCACTTATTAATGGGATCTAAGGAACATGAGTTTGTGCATGGTAATGTCCTGGATGATTAAACTAAATTCCAGACCATGTTTGCTATAAATGCTGTCTCCATCATTGCATGACACATTCTACTGTGGTAAAAAAAAATGTGCAAAGTGAGTTTTCTTGGCGGCGGAGTGAGATAATGCAACCAAACTGCTACAGTGCAATGGTTTCCATGTTGTTTATTAGGTGTAAGAATGTTCGATTTTTTGCTACTTATCTTAACCTTTTTGGGATCCCAAAACGTAAGTGACGGGATACCTATGATTTCGTAAAAGTAAAAGTCCGGCGAAAACCGTAAAATTTGTTAAAAGTAAACGTTTTATTTGAAGTTGACCAAATATTTGATTTAGAGGTAAGAAAACATGCCGATCATTTTCTACCAGGACAGATGGTCCGCTCGGAATCCGGCCGAAACCGGAAAATCTTAAAAAGTTTTATATGAAGTTAATCAGAGATTCGGTGTAGTGGTAAGGAGGCACGCTGAATCCGTATATGAAAATTATTTTCTCGCCCGACAAATAATTCGCCTGGAATCCAGCCAAAACCTGAAAGTTTGTTAAAAGTCACAGTTTACCTGAAGTTGATTAGAGGTTCGATGTAGGGGTCAGTTATCCTGAACTTGTTTTGCCTTTAGTTTTTAGCCGTACAAGTAGTACATCCGGAATCCGGCGGAAACCGAATATTTTGTCAGACGGAAGGCAAGAAGTTTCGATCAATTTCGTCAGAGTAGATATGACATATGGATAAACACACAGGCTGAATCCATATCTGAACTTGGTTTTCTCAGGTGACTAGCCATTGACGTTTATCTGTTTCCAAATTTTAATAGTAGGCTACAAATGTTAATAGGCAAAAGTAAAAGAATTAAATTTCCCGGATAGGCCTATCTGCAAGACGCAACTGACTGGATCAGATATTACATTTATGGGATCCCGTCGAAATCTTTGGTCTTGTTTCTTTTGCTGTCCGGATTTACCCTGACGGAGTGGGGTGATTCCGGACAAGGGGGGGGGGGGGTCCAGAGTCTGGGTCTTACAGCCATAAGAGTAGCAAACTCTCCATTTTTCGATATCCAAAGTGGTAGCTGTCTTGTTTCTTTTGCTGTCCGGATTTACCCTGACGGAGTGGGGTGATTCCGGACAAGGGGGGGGGGGGGGGGCAGAGTCTGGGTCTTACAGCCATAAGAGTAGTAAACTCTCCATTTTTTGATATCCAAAGTGGTAGCTGACAGCTACATCATCACATCAGTGCAGTAGCCTACCTACTGAAGGGATTTTTTTTTTTAAAGAAGGTGATCGTCAGAAGTGTCCGGTATTACCCTGGTTCACCCTATTGTATATTATTTTTGCTATGTCATATACCCTAGTCGGTACTGTTCCTGGACAAAAGGCAGCAAAGCTTAGTCATTTGCCGAGAATAATAGGAGTAACTTGCATATCTTATATGCTCAATTGTCATGTCAGCTAATTACATCTGATGTACTAGTTTTTTGCTCTTACAGTAGAAAACAGACATCCAAAGCATTGTGTCACTATGCTGGAACATAGTGGTACCATCCGTGAACAAAAAGTTTAGTATCTTCGATTGCATCAAACTTTAAGAAATGCCAGTATCTCATTATGAATGTTGTTGGCAAACACCATTTTTATGTCACCAGTGACATTGGTGATTTTTTGTACACTAGAAAGGATGTTAAACAAAATGCTAATACTGCTAATACTTTTCAATGCTTCTAAGAGATACAAAATGGCTTGTCTGCTGGTGAATGATTGATTACTGCTCCTTTTCCTAAGTGATGGGTTGTCTGGAAATATTGCTTAAAGTGGTATGTGCGCATAAAGTAATTGTGGCCTTACGCTATTGAGGGTAGTGAGGGGAGGGATACTCCTGGATTGCCCTATAAAAACTGTAATTGACTACCATACTTGACGGTGCAAAAACGGATAAGTCAGCTACATTTTATTAGATCTATATTTTGGCCCTTTTTGGCAAGGGTACTCTTCACCCTTGCCAAGAAGGGCCGAAATATAGCTGTAATAAAATATAGCTGACTTATCCGTTTGCACAGTCAAATATGATTCGCAGTCAGCTTGGGCTGAAGTAATATCTAGACTACCATACATCTTCAAGCTAGTTCAGCACGCAGCCTACCTTGCTCTAAATGGCTCTGTTATATCTTTCTGTGTTTTCATTGACATTAACCTATGAGTGTGTTCCATCCTACTTACCGTAGTTACTACGCATGACGTCACAAATTCTGATTTTTTGACGTTAAGGCTGGAACGATTTTTCTATTTTCCAGCAGAATATCATGCGGGCGAATCCGACCGATCACATTACAGAGATCCGTAGTTACTACGCTTACTACGCTCCCGATCGTGGTAAGCAAATAGTTACTATTAGTTACTATTTCCAGAAGGTTGGAACAGTCAGCGTAGTAACTTTTGGTGAGGTTAGAACGGAAATAGTAACTAATAGATACTGTTGTTAGAAGGGTAGAACACGCTCTATATTAATCATAAAGAAGCTCAATTCTTCCTCAAAAGAGAAGAAAATAATAAGCTAGATGTAAGTAAAGTGCTTATACAGTCATTTTATATTTACTAAGGTTCTATCGCTGTGCTTATCTCTGCCTCTCGGGTGTAGTTCAAAAGCTAGGGCTCATATTAAGTTGCTTAGCATGTGGTCATTTTCAAGGGTTTTCCATTACCTATCCTCAAATAGAGTGATCCCTTTAGTTAGGATCACATTTGTCCACTGCCTTGTATGACACTTTTTTTGGATTAGATGGAATAAAATATTCAATTAATCTAAGTTCATTTGGTTTTGCTTTGTTTTATTAGTTTTTGAACTGTCAAATTGAGTACGCATAGAGCACAATAAGAAGATCACGAATGAGTGAACTCTCGTGTGAACGACTATGATTTTCCAGTAGGCTCTCTGCAGCAGGACATTGTCACGTCAAAAAGTATACCTAACACATTTACTGATTAGATATGAAAGGCAAGCGGCAAGCTGTTGGAAGACCCAACTTCAACTATCCTGAGAAACCAAAATCAAGGAGGGTAGCACGCAAAGATGAAAGGAAAGGGAAGAAGCAAAAGAAGAACAACTTTCATATGAAAAGAAGTGCTGGAAAATTGTTATCTGCCCTTGGGATTGAAGACCCAGGACTAGACAAAGAGGTTCAACCTGGTATAGCTGAGAAACGAAAAGGAAGCAATGATAGCTTAAAGGGAGAGCCAGCAAAAAAGAAAAAGAAAGATGTATCAATGAAAGTGAAAACTCCTGATTCAGATGAAGAAGATTTTTCAGATGCCGAAAGCCCAAAGAAAAAGAAGAAAAAGAAAGGTCAGAAAATGCCAAAAGATAAATATGAAGCTCACCTGAAAGAAATGGAGAGAGTGAGAAGAAAGCAACTTCGCGATGAAAATAAGCGTGAAGAAAAAGTGATTAAACAGTTAGAAAAGAGATTGCACTTAAACAAGCGAAAGTCAAAAACTCTTCCTCAGTCATACCTTGATGATGGAATGGACTACATTCTTGACATTTGCGATCCGGAAAAACGGGAAACTCTGGCGAAAGAAGAAAGTGCATTCTTTAGAGCCGACTCTGGGTCAGAGGCAGAGTCCGATAAAGAAGATCAACCAAAAAGCAAAAAAGACAAAAAGGCACCACCAAAACCGAAAGTTGCTGAAGAGAGTGAGGATGATGAAGACGCTTCAGTGAGTGACGGTAGAGAAGATTCTGAATTTGCTGATAGTGACGAGGAAGAAGTGGGGTCTGAGCAGATTGGTGAAGAAGCTGAAGACTTTGAAGGTAAGCTCATAGCTTTGGATGGGTGTTGCGGAAGTTAGCCTACTTATTGGTAGCCTATAATGTTGCTGGTGGTTCTGTTATTAGGATCTTTGCTTTGGACCCTCCCTTGAAAACTTTCGTTTTGTCAGATGCATGGTTGCAGCAGTGCAGATCCAGAATGGGGTCCAGCAGTTGTGTTAGTCGTCAATCGTAAGTGGTGGAATTTGCCAAAAACAATAAAAAAAACTATGCTTATTGTTTTGAACTATTGGGGAAGACCTGGCTGGAGCCTGGATGCCCTTGGGCTCTCTTCCTTCCCACCAGTAGTTTTCCAGATGCTATGTAGGGCCAGAAATCTGCGGCCAACCGTTTTTTCTTTCGTTTCATATGGAGTGTAGGGTGTAGTTGTCCAGCTCGATCATGTGGAATCAGGGCAGCTCGGTAGCACTATCCTTCGTCATCCTATTTGGTTTTTTCTCCTTCGTTTTCTCAAACAAGTCTGTGACAATTGAAGTTCGACCGGGATTGTTGCCTAGGAGTAATAAGCCTCTTTCTCGTTTGGACCTGGTCGACGAGTCAACTTTTTATTTTGTTTGTGGATTAGCTTTAATCTTGCTATCCATCCTGGTAGGTTCGAATCGAGCAGGGTTATTAAGTTGTTCAGCATCAAGGTACCATTTTTGGCCTGTTGAACAGGCAGTGCTACCGACTGGACTCGGAGGATGCCCTGTAAAGTCTGAGGTTTGATCTAAGAATACTTGTATTTAGGATGTCTCGAAAAGTGCTGACACTGGTTGCCGCCACGTTTGATTCACCTTTCCAGTCACTGAAATCGTCATTTTAAAGTTTTATTTGCAGCTCTCGGTTAACCGGGGTTCAAATCTTACTGTTCAAGCAATATTTCAGATGTTGAATTGGATTACTATTGACAATGTTTACGCGAATTATTCTCTTTCATCTTAAGACGTATAATCTTTTAACATAAGACGCATCTGAACAAAGCCATTTCTAAGATAACGGGCTCGTGGAAGTCTCATTCTGCCTCGAGAATCCAAGAAGAGAACATGAGTCTGTTTCTTTCCGGCTTCCTTGGCTTTGAGCAGTAAAGTTGTTCAGTCTATGCATTGGCTCTTTTGTCACTGTCGAGAAATGGCGTTCCTCCATCTGTAGTCTTTGTTCTGAAAAATTGCTATAAAGCTACACTTTTATGAGTTTCCTTGAAAAGAAAATTTTTCTTGGTAAATACAACATTTGTTTCATTTGTTTTTATTTCACTTCAGCAGTGCGTTTAAACCAGCAGAATACCACGCTTTTTTGTTTCACGGATTGCTTAGGACGTCATTTTACCTATAAGCCAGTCTTTTACTGTACTACTTCACGTTCTTAAAAACAAATCTAAAATCTGCGGATTAACCGTTACAGTTACAAGTTCCTGCTGTTAGCCAGATAACAACGTTTTATTTTATTTTGGATTTCGAATTGAATTTTGAAGTCTAGTTCCTTTCCGGTTTTAACCGATGAAAGTCAAACACAGTAAGGAAATTTACTTTGTTATGCTCGGCCTGGGCTATGTTTCGTACGAGGATGGGCTGGTCTAGCTTGACCTGCGAAGCCTTGCTTATAGACGGCATCACTTGACAATAACGTTTAGGAGCAAATGCCTGACATCGCACCGTGTCATTTTACTCGATTTTGAGATCATATCAAGTAGCAGGCCCAATACGCGGCAAAGACAAGAAGGATGCTGCTTCCCTGAGACTAGTAAAACCACCCACAAACTCGACTGACCCTTGTCTGAAATCTTTTGTACCCTATTTCACCCAACATGTTAGTTCGAGTTGAGTTAAGTGTTTTTGGTCGTATGGTTGGGGCGTGATGTATGGGGCAGTTTTGTCGGGCAGTCGGTAAAATCAGCCAAGTCGGAGGCGAAGCGCCACTATTTTTCGCAAAAAATGTCAGTTTTTTTCTTAGAAACAGTCGGTTTATCGTAAACAGTATTTTTTTTTTTTTTAATATTTGATTTTTCTGCAAAAACAGTCGGTAAAAATGACCGACCAGTCGGCAAATCCCTTGCCCCCCCCCAAAAAAAAACAACAACAACAAACAAACATTTTGGCTAGTAAACGCCTCTGCGTATGCTAATATGAAAGGTTTGTTTTTATATTTGCGTGATGTGTTATTTTTGTGAATGACGATCCGGAGATAGAATGTAGAATACAAGCTTTTAATAAACCCTTCATTCATTCATGCATTATTTGTACAAAAAGTGCACAAAAAAAAGTTCTACTACCGTATCTTAGCGAACAAAACAAAAAAATTTAAAAGCCAGTTTTCGAAATTTTGACTTAATTTGTAGGCATTAGCGCGACTGTATTGAATTATAGTTCGCCATCGTTAATAGATTGTCTTAGGGTGTAAGTAATTATAAGGGAATTGTCTTCCTTGAATGTGATTCACTTCTACCAGTGTAGGGTATAGTTGTCCGGTTTCCACCTTTGTAGTCTGTATTCTCTAACTCACCTTTTATTAATTAGCCGATTCCGACGTCGAAGAAGATGACCTCGATCAGACAGTAGAGGAAGAAGATGATGGTGACGAGGAAGCAGCTGCTGTATCGGACGAATCCCCTGACGGCTCCGCAGACGAACAATTGGGAACAGACCAAGATGACTCCGACCAAGATGTTGAACCGAGCGAGAAAAATAAGCCAGATGTCTGGGAGGACATCTATGGTCGGACTAGAGACAAAGAAGGCAACGTCATCACAAACCCGACTGCCTCTGCAGGGAGAAAGTACGTCCCTCCTGCCCTAAGGGGAAAGATAGAGGACGGGGACAGTTTCAACAAGCAAGAGAAGGCTCGACTGATGAGGACACTGAAGGGGCTACTAAATCGACTATCCGATGCCAATCTTCAGTCTATCGCAGACCAGGTAAGAAACCTTTTTATTTTATCTTGAAGCGCCAACAGGAGAGCTTGAGATATTTCAGTGAACACCTGCTTGCCGACGCAAACTGCTAATACTATGAAAAGAGGCACGTTTTCGCAGATACCATGGTTCCTAATACCACTGTGCCTGGATCTGCATTTTGTCGTTTTTGCAGTTACAAAGCGACACAAGCTGCTGATGCTATGACGAGAGGTGCGTCTTTGCAGATACCATGGTTCCTGGTACCACTGTACCGGGATCTGCATTTTTGGGATCACAAAACGTAGGTGGAGGGATACCTATGACATCGCAAAAATGTCCGTCTGTCCGTCTGTAAGCACGATAACTCTCGAAGGCAAAAAGATCTTTTGATGAAACTTGGTGGGAGGATCCTTTGGGTCAAAGTACAGGTCAAGTTCGAAGATGGGCTATGTAGCCGTATATTTGAGGGTGGGGGAGGGGTTTCAAATTAAGGGACAAACAAAATATTTTTAAACAGCTAATGTGATAGTTGATTATGGGGTAAGAAGACATGTTGAGTACGATGGTGAAAACCATTTTCTTGTTGGACAAGTAGTTCGTCCGGAATCCGGCAAAAACCGGAAAGTTTCGTGAAAGTAGAAGTGTCATTTGAAGTTGATTAAATGTATCATTTACGGGGTAAGGAGACATGCTGAATACGATGGTGAAAACCATTTTCTTGCCGGACAATTAGTTCGTCCGGAATCCGGCAAAAAACGGAAAGTTGGTTAAAAGTAAAAGTTTCATTTGAAGTTGATTAAATGTTCGATTTAGTGGTAAGAAGACATGCTGAACACGATGGTGAAAACCATTTTCTCACCGGACAACAAGTTCGCCAGGAATCCGGCCGAAACCGGAAAGTTTGTTAAAAGCGAAAATTTTATTTGAAGTTGATTAGATGACAGATTTAGGGGTAAGAAGAGACGCTAAGTCTGTGTATGACAATAATTTTTTACCCGGACATATAAATAGTCCGGAATCCGGTTTTGACCGGAATTTTTTTTTAGTCAAAGTTTTATTTAAAGTTGATGATATGTTCTTTACAGGGATAAAGGGATCCGCTGGATTTGTTTCTGAATTTTCTTTTTTTTTTGCTGGACTAGTAGTTCGCTCGAAATTCGGGCAAAACCGGAAATTTGGCAGAAGTAAAGCGGGAAGTTCTGGTCAGTATGGTCAAAATAGATATGGCTTATAGAGGTATATCTGAACTTGGTTCTCTCTGATGATTAGCCGGGCGAAGACTGGATCTGGCGAAGACAAGACCCAATTGTCTGGATCAAATATTAGATTTTTGGGATCCCATCGGACCCTTTGGTCTTGTTTCGTTTTTGCAGTTACAAAGCGACGCAAACTGCTGATACTATGACAAGAGATGCGGTTTTGCAGATACCACGGTTCCTGGTACCGCCGTACCTGGATCTGCATTTTTTCGTTTTTGCAGTTACGAAGCGACGCAAACTGCTGATACTATGACAAGAGGTGCGTTTTTGCAGATACCATGGTTCCTGGTTTACCACTGTACCTGGATCTGCATTTTATCGTTTTTGCAGTTACCAAGATATTTTATAGTACAGTGGCTTTGCAAAAACGACAAGTGCCAAATTCGCGCTTTTAGGGAGACACTCCAAAAGGAACACGTACATCCATTTACATCACAACTGCCAAACTTCTTTACCACCAATTTAGACAAAATCCTAGGCTCTTGTGCTGGTGATGGTGAAAATGAGATAATCTTTTTAGAGCGTGTTCCGCCCCACTAAACGTAGTAACTGTTTAAACCTCGTGAAAACCTACTGCGCTGACCGTTCCCATATTCTCGAAATTTTAACTATTTGTTTAGGCTACCATGCTCGGGAGCGTAGTAAGCGTGGTAACTACGCATCTCTGTAATGTGATTAGTCAAATTCGCCCGTGACATGATATTTTGCTCGAAAACAGAAAAATCGTTCCAGCCTTGACTGGAAAAAGCCAGAATTCAGGACGTCATGCGTAGTAACTAGGGTAAGTAGGGTGGAACAAGCTCTTAGATCTCACGGTCAGATACTACGGTCGGGACTGTGATATCTGAATCTCGGATAATATCATGGTATCTGCAATGGCGCAACTAGGAGTTACCTTGTCTTGACCGGGAGGGCCTACTGAACTAGGGACATCTAATGAAGCCTTCAATGAACCGGAGAGGGGGAGCACCACCGTCCTTCGGCGACTCTTTAAGGAGGATCCGGCTTCGATCATATGCTCCCGGCCCAGATCGTGTCTTATCCGTCGCTGGAGAACTGGGCGTGCCCCCTTTTCCCAAAGGGAACCTGGGTGCAACCCCCGAGCTTGGAAACGAAAATCCAAAACCTTGTCGACTTAAAACACTGGACCAATTTGTTGTCATTGTACTGACTATGTTCTCATCGCAGAATCCAAGACTGAATGATTCGTGTTATCAACTATGAGCAATGAGAGTCGAACACTGATGCCGATATGATAATACAATCCGTTGCTTTTCTATTCCCTATCGACTGCCCTACTCGTATTACGCCGTTAATACGCTACAAAGTTAAAGTTCAACGGAAAAGCCAGCTTGTTTTTGCATATCCTTTATAAACACTCTGGGTTTTAGATTTTTATGGCACTTGCCCTTCGGCCAAGTGCCATATAGCGATCGCAATTTCTGTCCGTCCGGCGGTCGGTCTGTCCAGGTTTTGCTAGTTCGGGCACTTCCACATAAGCTAGGACGATGAAACTTGGCAGGTATATCAGGGACCCCAAAAGAACAAGTTGAGAAATAGTCACTTCCCCGATCCGAGCATTGTGGGTGGAGTGGAGGGAGGTGGAATCCTGAATCTTGAGGTATTTATAACTTTTGATCGGATCGGATCATTATGAAACTTGATATTGGGAAAAAACCCGTGTCTCAGACGACCCATCTGAAATCCGGATAGGATCCGGTGACTTTGGGGGGAGCTGGAGGGGGGGGGGGGCAGAAATAAAGGGAAACGCTTAGAGTGGAGGGATCGGGATGAAATTTGGCGGGAAGAACAAGCGCAAGTCCTAAATACATTGTTGAATAACCGGACCAGATTCGGGCACTGTGGGGTAGTTGGGGAGGGGGGTCCGGAATCTGGTGATCCGGCCGCGAGTTTGGTACTTCCTGATGTGCTAGGGCGATTAAACTTGGGAGACGTATCAAGGACCCGAACAGGCTGACCTGAGAATAATTATTTCCCCGATCCAACCATCATGGGGAGAGTGAGGGATGGAGAGCCGGGATTTAGTGGCATGTATAACTTTTGAACGGGTTATCGGAATTGAATGAAGTTTGCCAAGTGGAAAGAGATATCGTCTCAGACGTTCTGTGTCAAGTCCTGATTGGTTCTGATATTTGTGGGGGGGGGTGGGGGACTTTTTGACATCCACAAAAAACAAACGGATGGACAGAAAGGGATGCAAGTTGGAGAGTACCGAGTTTATGCGGCCGATTTGTTATTTGGTGTCTGGATCGGATCAGGCCAGGTTATAGGGCAGGAGGGGGGGGGGGGGGGGGGGGTGAAGCGGGAATCGGAAGTTTGCAGATAGGCTATGCTGCGATTCCAGTCAAACTTGATGAATGGTAATAGGACATGTCAGATATGCGACTTCTCTTTTTCTGAGTCGTATTCAGCAACAGCGGGGGGAGTTGGAAGGGGAGTTCCGGAAATGTTGAGGCTCGCATAAGGGTCGAACAAGTGGAGCGATTCGAATGAAACTTGGAATGTAGAGAGATCACATGCCCTAGATGACATATTTTATGGTTCGGACTGGATCCGACCACGGCGGGGGAGGGGGAAGAGTTACCGGAAGTTCCTTAAAAACGCTCAGATTTGAGTGAAACTTTATTAGCGGTAAGAGAAAATGCTTCAGATGACCCATTTAGGAGTCTGAACCAGATTCGGTCGCGGTAGGGGGAGTTGGAGGGAGGTACCGGAAATCGTGTGGACCAAACTAGTGAATCTACTGGGCTAAAACTTGAAAGGTAGAAAACTCATATGCCCTAGAGATCCGAGGCGATGCCGGTAATGCTCAGACTTGAGTGAAACTGGATATCCTATTTCTAGGTCCAAATCGCATTTTTGGGTGGCAGTGTGTTTTGTGACGTTCTCAACTTCTTTCGTGTACCACCTACTCGTATCAAATGCCATGTGAGCTCTTAGCTCTTGTTCTACAATAGTCTCTGGTAGGGAATTAGGACGGCCTCCCGACAAGATTGGCTTCACAACTGAAATGCGAAATTCAAGCGAGAGATCAAGCGTGATTTTTTTCGAGGTCGACTTTCATGGTTAAAGAACCAAATATCAGACGTTGTTGATATTAATCGATATTAGGCGCTGCAAATATCGGACTAACAATCCGTCATTTCTAATGTTCTTCCTATTTATTTACATAGTCATGGAATCTTTGCCGTTGTAGTTGCTAAATATTCAAGAATATAGATATACGCACATTGAGGTAGGCTACCACAAATCCGAAAAGGGAAATTCACTAAATGAAAATCGACCATTCTTGAATAGGTGATTGGTAACTAGATTTTGGTATCTCCAACCGGGGGCATCCCAAGCCTTTCTTCATTGGTGGGGGGGGGGGGGCGAACCTGGTAAAATTAACCGAATCAGTACCTGCTTTTGACCGAATTTATAAATTTTTTTCTAAAAAGACAGCGAGTTGCCTTCAGGAAGCTACAGTGTAAAAAGTTGCATTGTATGTACTAAATCAAGTCCAAAGAGAAAATTCCAATCAATCAATCAATCTTTATTCTTCAAAACCTTTTCTTACGGTATCAACAAAAAACGAATATTTGTTCTCTCGTCAAACATAATTCTATACAATTGTGCTTTAACATGGAAAATTTTGGCGCGTTTTCACGCTCGTCCTCTCCTGTTTTTCAGTGATATGCCTTCACTAGTCTTTTACCTTTGGGGGACGTCCAGTTTGCCAACAGAACTTGAAAATGTGTTGACAAAAAACGCCGTTGCTGCAAAGCGAAAACGTAACTAATGGCTGTAGCCAACACAAATTAGAGCGCCGCAGTCAACATTTTTTTAATCCGCCTTTGTTCTCGCAACATTTAACTACTTTCCATGCAGATTCTAGCCTTTAATGTCGTTCAAAAAATGCCAAGCCTCAAACGCCAAAAATGTGACGCACCCTTCTTCTAAATAACGAATACTGCGAAATACGCCTCAGGCGAATTTTTGGGAAAAAACTGATGATCAAAGTGCCTTCTTGCGATCCTAAGACTACCTATGAAGCCCCAGAGCTGCCTGGCGAAAAAAAAGGCGCCATCCAGAGTAAAGTAGATAGAAAGTACATTTATTTTAAATTTACAAAACAAAAAAATAAGAAACAGATCGAGAGCGGTAGAACAAGCGAATTTCGTAATGGAACAAAGCTCTTGTTAGAACCACTAAAACAACCGAATACGGACTAAACAAAAATCCGGTTGTCAGGCGGAATCGATCGAATTCGGTAACGAATCAGAACCAAATGAATCTGATTAATTACCAAATTATGACATGGACTGACCGAATTAGATAGAACTCGGACTTGAGAATAGTCCGGTGAACTGCCGAAATGGTAACGAATGAGACCAAGTAAACATGTTAAATCACCGAATTTACGAAGGGACAAAGGGGAAAAGGGATTTGGTATGACAGTCTAGTTACTAGTCACTTATTCACTTAAATAGGCTCGATCCCGATGAAAATACTTTCCTTCGTTGCTTCACTATTCAAAGAATAATCGCTTTTCATATAATGGACTTTCCCTGTCGAATTTGTGGTACCTCTATGTGCTTGTACCTGTGTTGTGAGCTTAATGAACACAGTTTACGAAATGGTAAATGAAATCCATTGGTGGGCAGGCGAAAGTGACGGTGAAGTGGTTGGCATTCGTCCTTATATGTTTGAGTCACACTCTTCAACCAA
Source organism: Branchinecta lynchi (assembly GCA_023053575.1). NCBI lineage: Eukaryota > Metazoa > Arthropoda > Branchiopoda > Anostraca > Branchinectidae > Branchinecta > Branchinecta lynchi. The sequence continues at coordinate 18,175,073 of JAKZAP010000005.1, forward strand.
CCGCATTTGTGTTGAGATTCAAATTTTCAGCGTCATAGTACAGCTTTGTGTTGTGGGGACGTTCGTAGAGATTCTGAACGTCAATACTAAGGCGTGTTCCACCCTTCCACAAATAGTAACTATTAGTTACTATTTCCGTTCCATCCTCACGAAAAGTTACTACGCTGACCGTTCCAACCTTGTCGGAATAGTAGCTAATGGTTACTATTTGCTTACCATGCTCGGGAGCGTAGTAAGCGTAGTAACTACGCATCTCTGTAACGTGATTGGTCGGATTCGCCCCTGGCGTGAGATCCTGCTGGAAAATAGAAAAATCGTTCCAGCCTTGACGGCAAAATGCCAGAATTTGTGACGTCATGCGTAGAAACTACGGTAAGTAGGATGGAACACGCTCTAAGGCATAGGCTACAGTGAAGAATAAAAAAAAAACTTGCTTAACACAATCCAAATAATTCAGTATGTTCAGTTAGATGTACACAAATACGTTGGCTTTTCAGTTAAACTTTAAAATACAACCCCACCCCCTCTTGCGGTGCATCCCCTGATAATTTTTTAGTAACGCTTATCCTTAAGCCAATTCTGTTGGTTTCCCTGATTGCTATTCAAACATCTTGTTTTGGCTAGAGAAGTCAAGTTGGTTCCCAGGAGACGTGTGAAGTTCTGGAGATTTGTGTTTAAATTTTGGTTGATTTGCAGATTGAAACGCTTTACGGAAGTCACAGTCGGAGTTTGGTGAATGGGTCAATTTTCGAACTAACTTTCGAGTCGCTGGTGTCGCCTGTGCTCTCTCCGGAGAGGTTAATTATGGTACATTGTCTCCTGATTGCAGCTCTCCATGCTAATGTTGGACCGGAATTGGGTGAGTTTTTGACGACAAATTCGTTTCTTTGTGACAATAGTTGCGTTTTTGCAGATGCCGTGGTATCTGTTCCCACGGTAACTGGATCTGTAATTAGTTGTTTTTGCAGATACCGTGGTATCTGTTCCCACGGTAAATTGACCTGCAATTAGTCGTTTTTGCAGTTACCGTGGTATCTGATATACGGTTGCTCTGCAAAAACGACAATTGCCGAAATTGCGCTATTCGAAGTCATCCCAAAAGAAAGACTGATATTCAGTAACATCACTAAGTGCCAAACTTCTTTTCCACCAATTTCACAAAAATTGATGAAATTGAGATGACTTTTTCAGAAACCACGATCAGTTACCACGGTCGGACCGTGGTATCGGAATATCAGATACCACGATAACTGGCCAGATACCACGATAAGTGCAAAAACACCTTTTAACCTTGGTATCAGATTCAATTTCAGTTCAACTCAATTTAATTTCAAAATACTTTCCACGGACATGCCGAATAGCAGTAGGCCTATTGTCGTTAGTGGCCTATATAGCCTATACAATAAATCACAATCGTCAATTTGACCGTAACTATAACAGGTAAAACTCAAACTTGCGTACATTCAATGGTCGTATTCACAATTCGTCATGGGCATTATAAAACTTGACGAAGGAAGGTACGAAACTACGCTCGTATCGCGAGTGAGAAACCCTTGTTTCTCACGATAACTGCAAAAACGACTTTAGACCGTGGTATCAGATACCATGGTATCTGCAAAAACGCACGTAATGCCTTCTAAAAAGGGATAAAGGCAAAATTTTGAATTTAAAAATATTAAAATAAGTATGATAATAAGGTTGTTGAATTATGTGGAAAAATTTAATAGTAGGGTTGACCGAATTAAGTGGTTAACGTTACTTCTCAGTGATGATGGATAAATGAGACTTGCGAGTGGTAGAGAGGTGATCCTGGGGATCTGTTGTATTCGTGTATACATTTGATAGGTTAATATCTTATTTATTTCTGTCGTTTCATTACATTTTATAACTGGTTCCCATTTACCTGTAGGCTGCATAGAGTCGTGTGGAATTTGGATAGAATTTGCATTTAGATTACTCTCCTTATGCAAATAAAAAATAAGAGGTTGACTCTAACGCAGTAGTTAGGTGCTGGGACAGGAAAACAGAAGAAAAAACTATCGAGTCGTATAAACAGTCGACTCAAAGCGTTGCTACACAGCCCCCTTGAGAATCACGATCTAGTCACCCGTTACTTATTGCCCACTAGTACAGGAGAACATACACGATAGATCATAACAGGGCTCCTACCAACACAAACTAGGTCCTGCGCTTCGTCGTTTGTCGGGGCGGCTTGCCGCGGAGCGGAGCGGGAACACATAATGTAAAGAAGTAGACGTGTTCGAATTGTAAAATCAAAACCCCTGTGTCATTTCTGGGAGTAATTCCGTAAAGAATAAAATAATAAAAATGAAACTAAATTCAATTTATTTAAGGTAAGTTGAATAAGTATATGTCCTGCATGTTTATATTTTTTAGTTGATTTAATACAATCTTAAACAAGTACGCTACTCGACATGCACTGTAGTAAACGTCCTTTGTTTCAGGTGCTAAGTTCCTGGAGGAGTCTGCGGAACGAATTCAGGAGGGATTGGCTTCACCTGACATATCTGCCGTCGAAAACAAAACCCTTGAGAATCTCCTTTGGATATTAACAAGTCTCTACACATACAAGGTAGGCCTTGTTTTTCTCCGATATTTCGGAATAACACAGAAAGTTACGTGTCAAAACTTTAATCAACAGCTGGAAGTACATATGAGTCAAAGAAGCCCAGAACACATCATAAAAACATCTACGACTGATGGTATAGGAAAGCTCTTTTATACGAAACAGCTACTAAATACTCCTTGAGCCCAAGTTTACTAACATATACTCAAACAATACATAAGACGGATCGCTAGCTACGATACGATGCTTTGGCAGCAATATTTTGGCCCTTGTTGGCAAAGGTCCTCGTCAGGCTGTCGAACGACAACGTTGGGGAAGCAACGAATCTACCATCTTGTCAAACCTGCGAAAGATATGCAATCAATCAGTTGCAGTTCGTTTCTTCCCCAACGTTGTCTGTGACGTTCGACAGCCTGATGAAGACCCTTTCCAAGAAGGGCCGAAATTCCGCAGCTGTTTGAATATACAAACAGCTACCCAGCCGCAACTTTTCGAGTCATGCATCGTGGGACTAAATTTCGGAAACACCCGAGCAGAGTCTCATAACGTTCCGCAAAGTTCTACCCGCTATACGACAAATTAACGTTGAAAAAGAAAACCCCATTAGAGTAGCAACCATCAGGTCCTTTTACGAGTTTAACGCTCAAATTAGATGACTCAGGGTTTTCCGTGCGAAAATACCATTACGCTCTGTTCCGCGCCTAAGTAAAGCAGCAGAGAATACCGAGCTTACAGCCTCTCTGATCCCGCCCATATTGTCTTTTATATACCTTTATTTTTACCCCATAGTTTCTGATTTGTTGGGATGGGTTCGAGAAGAAAATTAATAAAAACAAGTGCATAGCAATGTCGATCTAATCTTCTGAAACTCAATATCCAGAACCGGACTATGTTTGTCGGTTTTATTATTCCGAAAATACTTTAAGTTTAGTGGAGGGTGGTGAAGTTGATAGACGGAACCGTAGCTAGCAACTACACACATGCACAAATAAAACACATATTGCTCACGATAAGGTCGATAAGTCACGATTCTAAGCACAAAATCAAAAATGAAGAAAACTGCTATTTATGATGGGAATAAGCGATATTCTAATTACTAATTACATAGTATAAATTTCGTCAAGTATAAAGTTTCCGGAATGCTAACGGTTGCTTAGTAAGTTCTTAGTATTTAGTAGAATTTCCTGCGACATTGCCAGTTTTGGAGTCGGTAGCACCGACATGATCAACGCGGAGGTTTGAACCATGCTCTTTCCAGGTTATTGGCTCATCATGCATCTACTCCCTACTCCGGGTCCTCGTCGAGAGGTTCACAGTCAAAGAGGTTGAATTAATCCTCCTGACCTTGAGGAATGTCGGGTTCATGCTTCGGAAGGATGACCCGTTGGCACTCAAAGAACTGATAGCTGTAATTCAGATGAAAGCCGCTCAGTCAGAAACCATGAAAGAAGAGTAAGTACCTTGGAACGAAAAATAAATAACATTTAAATATATACTAATAATAATATAGTTGCAGCCAAGGGGCCTTCGCCGCAGCAAATTAAGCCGAACTCTGTTGGTAGCCTACTAAAGTGAACGTCAACCAGGTCACGGTCTATGCCTGCTTTAAATTGATTGGTGGTTTTAATTACAAACACTTTTAGGGATATGGTTCCAATGGTCCGCTTTTCGGTTTTGGAAACTCTGCATTTCAGTAGTTGCGTTTTTGTCTCTGGTTCCTGTTCCGTGTTCTTTGTTCACAGTTGTCTGGTTTGGATAAAAATGGTATTTTTTATTTACGCTGTTCCGGGTTTCTTGTTTGTCGATGTTCTGCAAAACGCAAATTTAGGCTCCGTCTGAGCATTTCTTAGGCGGGAAATCTGTTAAATTGCAAATTAAATTCCAAAACGACCATATTTGAGGGTCCATCTTCATCCTCTGACTTCTGCAATTCTTTCTTTTCTATCTGCGAATCTCTCTGCAGTTTTCTATCGGAACAGTGATAAAACATGCTAGGAGAGCAAGTTCCGTGTTTTGCAAAACAGACAGCGGAACACAGAACACGGAACAGCGTACAAAAACGGGAAAATGAGAACCAGCGTGTTCCGTATTTTGACAAAAACGGGAAAAATATAAAACAGAGAGAAAACAGCGAACAGAACAGAGACAAAAAACGCAACTATAGTGTCTTTTCGAAATCGTTCATAGCGCAGTTTCCAGCTGTGTCCTTAGAGACTGTTGTGGTGGAAGATGAGGGTATCGTCGGGTCCAGAGCAAAGTAGCACTAGGGAGTACCGCCGAGACCTGTGCTTTCCGTGCTTCGCAAACCGGCCATACTCGTAGTCCGCGCATTACGCTTGCGGCATATAAAGCGAGACAAACTTGCGGGCTTAGAAATTTCTAGTAAAGCTAAGGTGCGGTCTGGACACTTCGTGGAAACAGGGGAGGTTGTATATTTTTGTTCCTTCGTGAGAATATGAAGTTATTTGAGCCAGCGCTGGTGCACGACTGATTAAGTTTCAGCAGGGGTGTTCTCTACCGCTAGTAGTGCTAGTATAGCTACCATTCAATCAATCAAATTTATTTTCATATAGCTTAAAGCTAGATGAGGAATAAAATATTTACGAAATAAAAAAATAAATAAAAAATTAACTAATACACTACAAGATATGACCAGAAATAAATGTTTGAATGAAACTGTGTAAAAATTGGGCTGAAGAATTAGCAGGATAAAGAGAAAACTGACTGCCAGAAAACTATTCGATTATTATTACTCTTAGAAAATTCGAGTGGGTGTCATTTTTTCAAGTCTTGGCTCTGCTCCCTAGTGTCATTCTGCTCTGGTCGGATCTCATATTGGAAATAATCTTATATGTTGTATATAATTGCCCAGTTTTGAGTCCGCTACTGTAATGGAGCTCCTGGCAGATAATTCGATTGACATGTCTCGGACATGTCTCGGAGAATTGTATAGTTCAAAACGGACCGGGAGAATACAAGAACACAATCTTTTGTCCGCCTGCTAAGCTGGTACCGTCGGAAACCTACTTTCAGGAACCGTTCACGTTCATCAGGACCGTTCACGGTTGTGTTGTAACATGAATAAAAATACTTCGCCTTGTAAGCCTTATCCTCTTCTTCCGTTCAACTTGAAAATCAGGTTGTACGCCAACTTATGCGCAGATTAACCACACGGAGACTGACAATGAATCCCAACCACAAGAGAACCTAACCTTTGATGACTGTAGGGACACTGAACGTCCTGAAATGTGGAATTTAGATCAGCCTCGACCGGTTTGGTGCAAATTTAGTATAATATCTGTTGATGTGTCTGTTCAACCAATGTAGATTTATCGATTTAGTTGTGAGCCTACCAGGGTTGCTTTAATTATTTCCGATAAGGTAAAAGCTTGTAGTTGTCAAAACGCAATTAGCTGTGCAGTTTAGTATGACTGACTTTCCATTCAAATAGCTCATTCAATTTCAATTATATTACAAATATCTCTCCTTATCCATGTCTCTCTTTCTTCCTTAACAGTCAGGTGATAGAATGCACCTGAACAACGAAACCATACTTGAACACACCATGGAGAATGCATTTACAGACATGGCCACGGAGAGCATTCTTCTCCTGAGCGTGACGGTTTCAAAATAGAGATGTTCGTTTCTGGAGGTTTGCACATGCAGACTTCAAGACAAAAAGCGCAATTCATTCAAATCTTGTACAGCGCTGGCCGGATCGAATTGGGATTTCTTCTAGGAATACGTTTGGGCTTAACTGGTTAAAAAATATTCCTGAAGAGGGATGATTGGGAGACATTTGTTCATTTCTAAAATTGTTCGGTAGTGAACTAAGGACAGGAGCAAAATGGAGCAAAAATCATAGCTTGGAAACACTATTTTGTATTTGGATTGGGTTTTCTGCAGACAATGTTAACGGAAGTCATACAGATGGGGATGATACTTGGTACTCTTCATTCAGGTGTCCTTTAACACACAAAATAGAACCCGTTCCTATTAATTTTTACTACAGGAAGCCTGGCGGGAGGAAAGTTTTACCACAGATATTTGCGGATAGCAAGTAAAATTCAGGAATTCTGCGCCTTAAACATAAGCTTGAACGGTCCTTTACCAGTCTCGTCATATCCTGGAAGCGTGTATTTATTACTAAGTAAAAGAACGACAAAGCATTATATACAACAACCAAAAGCGCCATACAAATGCGTATTTTCATTATGTTTAACCTCAGCAGTCCATGTTATCAGTATGTGTTTTTAAGAATGTTGGGGAGAGGGATGGAGAATCTAGAAGCTTATGCCATGCGTATGTTCGGCGTGATGGATTGGAATGAAACTTGATGAGTGGTAAGAGCAGGGGCGTCACGACTAGGGGGGGGGGATCCCCCCCTCCGAATGTTGTCGATGAAGACCCATACCGAGTCGACGAGAAGCGCCGCGACTTCCCGTAATAACAGTCGGTTTTTTTTCTTGTAAACAGTCTGATTTTTTTTTTAAACAGTCGGTTTCTCGTAAAATTTTTCTTAAAAATAGTAGTTATTCTTAAAATCAGCTGATTTTTCGTCAACACAGTCGTTTTTTCTAGATAATAGTCATTTTTATCTGCAAAAACAGTCAGTAAAAATGACCGGCCAGTCGGTAAATACCTTGCCCCCCCCCCCAAACATTTTGGTTAGTAACGCCTCTGGGTATGAGAAGATGTCCTTGATCATGCATTTATATGCCTGAATCGGATTCGGCTACTGCAAGGGGAGTGGGGAGGGGGGGGGGGCACATAAATGTTGTAGCTCTCCTATTGTCAAACGAGTGGAGCTATTGGAACGAAACTAGGGACACGTCATTTGCCGTAGATTGAGGTCTGGGCCGGATCCGACCGACCACCGGTTGGGGTACCGGCATTTCTCGAAAATGCTCAGATTTTAGTGAAACTGTACAGATGATAAGAGAAGATGCCCTAGGTGAACCATTTATATGTCCGAATCGGATTCGGCTACACTTACGGGAGTTGAACCCGATGAAAAATTTATCTCAGAACAGTAGTATGAAGTTGTACGAAATAGTAGCATGGAGTACTATTTTTTATTTATTCTGTGGGGTAGGCCAGACACTTCTGTCGAAAGTCAGGCCACAAATGGCCCATTGTCTCAATCCCCCAATCCACAATTGATGGCGATACATCACTCTATAATACAATTGATGAAAATATCACTCTACCAAAATAATTGATAAAAACATCACTCATTCTACCGCTTTTTCTCGCGTTCTTACCTTAAAACCTGTCTAGCCTCCATATCAACTGAAGGTACCTGGACATTTCCTTTAATCTGGCTTTCCTCACTACCTCGTGGAAATCAACATTCGGACAGTGGAAAGCTTCCAGACGTTGCCTTGTCCATGCTGGGCACTCTTGAACAAAGTGGTTTGTCTCTTCATTTACTCCGTATTTGGTACATATTGGAGACTCAATTTTTCCTGTATTTGAATTATGTTTTCCAAGGTTTCCAATTCCAGTAACAACCTGGATGATTCCCCCAATTTCATATTTTTTTCATGGTGATTAGCCTTCTTCTCAGCGCCTCGTTGCGCGAGCATGGAGTACTAACTGATGCTACTACATGCTCCTACTTCAAGGCTACCGTGTTACTGCATTCTACTGCATGCTGCTATTAGCAAGACTGGATGCTCCTAGAGCAAGACAGGATGCTACTGGGTATAACTACTTAAGATTGGCCCAGTCTGAGGCACGTTAAATGATAGTACTCTTTACTCTTACATATCACTAGAGCAACTTTTTCGTACAACTATCATACAACTACGCAGGCTACAAATTTTCATCGGGAAGGGTCCCGGAAATTGTGTGGCACGTCCAGCAATCCAACGAGTGAGCAATTGGGATGAAACTGTCTGAGACCTACATGGTCAGTGTATCGGTCCGAACCAGATTCGGTCATAGTCGGGGGGTTGGAGAGTGGTCTGTGAAATTTGTATAAATTTATATAAATTTGTATGCAAATGCCGTAGATATCCCATTTCGAGATCCGAACCGCGTCTTTCAACCGCGGAGGGTGGAAGTAGGTGGGAACTTCTCTTACCTGAACTGTACCTACTAGCAAACCTCTATTGTACCTCTCACTTCTCAGTTATCTTAAAGCACAACTCTTACTAGAAATGACTTTTTCACTATGAAATGGATCAGAAAAAATGTTTTTCGACAATACCATTACTTTCCACCTGAAATTACCGATTTTCTTGTTAGCGCTTGTCAACTGTATCCCACCTTCCTGCTCTCCGACGCAGCGGCTCGACACAAAACATTTTAAAACTGAACGCGCCGTGGTTAAAAATACGGAAACGAAGCGAATAAAAAAAGTCACAAACAGAAGATTCTCATATCCTTATGTGTGAAAGAGTTGTAAGTGGACGTTGAAGATCCCGGCAAACTTTACGTTGTATGACGGTCAAAACTCTTCACGGCCGAACGCCGAAAAAGCGCTAAAAGTTCATAGGCACAAAACGAAGCAATGGAGAACGATGGGACTTTTAGAAGCTTGTATTTCCATAAGAAAGCTAGGTTGGTTATGAAAGGCAGAATAAGCAATAAGGGTCCTTTAACATTTCAGTGTTTACATGTTACTTATATTTGTCAGGCCTCGAGTTCGATTCATGCTCGAGTCGTTGAATGCTATCAAGAATAACAACATGGCCAAGATCAAACAACACGACCCGGAGCAAATTGAGCACTTCCGGAAAATCCTGCGACTGGCGACAAGGAAAGGATCCTCCGTGACGACGCTCAACGTAACCTACGATGAGCTACTGACCAGTATGTCTAATTCAGAGCCAAATAACACTAGGGAGCAGGGCCAAGACTTGACAAAATTGACACACACTCGAATGGCAGAGATACTAGCACCATTAGCGATAGAGAACGTCCCTACTGAAACTCATTCAGTCGTTCATCAGCGCTGGCTCCAAAAACTTCATATTCTGAACACAGCAAAAAAATGATACAGCCTCCATTGTTTCCTGGGGCTCCCCATCACGAGACAAAAATTCTAGAAAAATTTTCGCGAGACAAGTCAGTCAATTGGCAAATTTTCACAAGACAAATTACCAGGAGACAAATTATCACGAGGTAAACCTTGAGGATGTTTAAAAAAGAACGAACTTGCAACCACTAGTATGGACTGCAGTCCCTCCTCTTGCAGTTTTCACCATTTCGAACTGGATTTGGGTTGACATTTTGTTTCCAAGATCAAAACTGACAACGATCCTAACATGCAACCTTTCCTATATATACGGTAGCTCACCCTAAGCTGATTGTCTTAATCCGACTTTTCTTAATCTGGGTTGTCTCGTGGAAGGATTGCCTAATGAATAATTGCCTCTCGAAGATTTGTCTCATGCTCTTATTGCCTTGTGCGGATTTGCCTAGTGACACTGGTCAAAAGCAAATTGTCTCGTGAAAATTTGTCTCGTGATATGCTGCCGTTTCCTTGGTGTGCGCAGACTGCACCTTTGCTTTACTAGAAATTTATAAACCTGCAAGTTTGTCTTGCTTTAAATGCCGCAAGCATAGTGGGCGACGCTATGATTATGTCCCGTTTGCAAAACATGGAAAGCATAGGTCTTGGCGCTACTCCTTAGTGTTATTTTGCTCTGGTCCAGTTCTTAATTAAAGATTGCACAGGTCACGAGGTTGAATAAAAATGGGATTTCAGTTAGACCGATGTCGTTCCGCGATAGTTTCGATAGTTGGAGCGGTCTCGCGAGCTGCTTCGATATTATGACAGATGTTGAAGGAGTTAATTCAGATGCCGGAAAGTTTAGTAGAAACCATTACAATTCGACAGGAATAACTACAGACGTACAGGCGTACGAACTCATAATCCTTGCGTGTTTATCGGAGCAATCGTTGGCTTCTCTCGACCAAGGTATACAAGTGAGTGATGAACTCTGGTCATATAGTATCAGCCCACGCTTACCTAATGATTTTGAAGTTCGAAATTTGAAGTTCTTTTTATTGATGCACTATCTCAAAACATAGTTGGCTAGGACTGTCGGGAGGAGCCCTCGAAGATACTAGGCCTAACCAGGGACATTCGCTCTTCTAAGAAAAAAATAGTTTGAAAGCAATAGCTAGTCCGCAAACTAAACAATAACAAATAACTTAAGTTTTGAATCTGACAAAGTTACGACAAGACCCAGATATCAAAATATCATAAATAAAAAAAAAGTAAAAAAATATAGAATATTAAAGTCATAACAATCATTACATATAAGATATGCTCATAAAAGATGAATTTTAAGTTTTTTCTTTAGTGTCCAAACTCGAAGTTTTTTCTTTAGTGTCCAAACTCGATAATGATCTATACATATTGTTACGACGACTGTGTTTGTACGTGAAGATCCACTCTCAACCTGAGCCTCGTTTTTGTTGCAATAGTGCTGCCGCATCGCTGCTGCAGCACTTCTTTGCTTTTGCACAATATGCGTTTTTGGATTCACTTTCTTCTTGGTTGAAGCGGCAGCACCTTGCAGGGAAGCACGGACTTGGTCGGTGAGCAAATCCGTGATTCTCTTAAAGGGCTGCCGTCTTCCTCGGAAGCACTGCAGTACAAAAACCGATGTGGAAAGAATCAGTCCGGAATCGGCCGAGAATTGGACCTGCAGCATGCAACAAAAACGAGGCTCTGATGTTGTGGCGAGGGGTTTAGTAGGCCGGACAGAAGTTGGTAAATGTCCAAATATACAGTCGTCGAAGTCAGGACAGCCTGATGGCCTACTACACGTGCAGAACTTCACGGTTTCATTACGGATTCTTCAGGTCAATTCACACTATGGTTTGCAGACCGAACTCACAATAGTCTGTCAACCACCCATAGTACAATAGGCCTTATAGGCCAGCCCACTCAAGGGAGCTTCAGATAAGACCCATACCAATGACCTGTGGTCCGTATGTAAACAAAAGGTTTTATTTACTGGTACTTACAAAATTGACAACCTAAAGGTAAAAAGTGTTGTAAGTAAGTAAGTAAGTAATTTATTTATGAACCTCCATTTAAAGTTTGGTAGAATTGTTGGCCGGTCGAGACCCGGAAAAGAATTGTATGACTCATGTTCATGGGATGAGTCATAATAATCAAAGAGTTAAAATAAATAATACGAGAATAAAACATAGGGACAGTAAACCCGACAGTATAAGAGATTATACATAGAAAACAGAAGGGGAGTAGCGCTGGCCAGCGGTGCCAGAAGCGGACAGTGCGGGGTGAAGATGGCACCATCGCAACAATATTTACTATATCCCTATGCGCATCTCAATTCTGAGCGCCAAGCAATAGCAACCTTCGGAGCAAATTTAGATCTTTCAAAGTGATACCAGAAGATTCGTTAGGTTTTTGTAGCCTCCTTTCCACATCGCCAGGTGCATTGAAAATTCTACACTTTGACACGTATTATTTGCCCTTTTAGTTCAAGTCAAGCTTTGGTCCACAGGACCCCAGTTTTTGTGATAGTGTTGACTTTTGCAAAACCGTGCCATCTTTGGTCTGTGACTACACATATCTTTATTTCATCGTTCATTTATTTGTACTACAGAGACTACATATCATAAATATAATGCGATAAACAAGACCCCCTCAAGCTATCTTGTTGGGGATCTACTACCTATATACTAACCTACACTAAACATATTCACATTACATTGGTTGCATCATATTACAAACATAAATAAACTACACATACAGAAAGGTATTGATGGCAAAAAAAAAGAAAAAAATACACTGAAAGTGTATTATTCACTCTTGACTTCTAGGTGGCAATCGAGGCAGATGGTGGCTTGTCGGGAGCGCTTGGACTAACGACGCGAAGGATGAAGTGGATAAGAACGCGGCCAAGGAGCATACAGTCAGTGAAGCAAATGTGTTCAGTCAGAAGCTTCTGGATCTGGCAGCTAAGATGCGCATGAACACTGATGTTCGGCGAAATATATTCTGTGTTCTGATGTCAGCAGAGGTAGGTCCGTTCACAACGGGTTTTAGCTAGCAGAGGCGCTACGCTACTATTCAAAAATGTTTTTTTTTTGGGGGGAGGGTATTTACCGACTTGCTTGTCGTTTTTACAGTAAAAATGTATACCTTTAGCCCAAGCTGACTGCGAATCATATTTGACAATCCAAAACGGTTACATCAGCTGAGTTTTATTAGAGCTATATTTCAGCCCTTCTTGGTAAGGATCCTCTTCAGGCTCAAACTAGAGAATGAACTTGTGAACCAGTTTTTGGGTCCACCCTTGTCAAGAAAGGCCGAAATATAGCTCTAATAAAATTCAGCTGACGTATCCGTTTGCACTGTCAAATAAGAACAAGAGCTACGAGCTCATATGGCACTTGTTACGAGTAGGCACGGCTCGGTTATGTCAGTGATATATCTAGTGTTTGCTAGGTGTCTTCCCACCAAGTTTCATCTCGATCCCTCCACTCATTGCGTTTTCCAGTATTTCCGGTTCTCCCCTCCAGCTCCCCCCAAAAGTCACGGGATCCGGTCCGGATTTTAAGTGGGTCGTCTGAGACATGAGGTCTTTCCAAATATCAAGTTTCATCGAGATCCGGTCACCCGTTCAAAAGTTATAAATACCTCAAGATTCCGGATTCCCCCTCCCTCCACTCCCCCGACAGTGCCCGAATCGGCTCGGTCATGTCAATGATGTATCTAGTGTTTGCTAGGTGTCTTCCCACCAAGTTTCATCTCAATCCCTCCACTCATAGCGTTTCCCAAGATTTCCGGTTGCCCCCACCAGCTCCCCCAAAAGTCACCGGATCCGGTCCGGATTTTAAGTGGGTCGTCTGAGGCATGAGGCCTTTCCAAATATCAAGTTCCATCGAGATCCGATCACCCGTTCAAAAGTTATAAATAACTCAAGATTCCGGATTCCCCCTCCCTCCACTCCCCCACAGTGCCCGAATTGGCTCGGTTAGATGTATCTAGTGTTTGTTAGGTGTCTTCACACCAAGTTTCATCTCGATCCCTCCACTCATAGCGTTTCCCAAGATTTTCGGTTGCCCCCTCCAGCTCCCCCCCCAAAAGTCACCGGATCCGGTCCGGATTTTAAGTGGGTCGCCTGAGGCATGAGGTCGTTCCAGATATCAAGTTCCATCGAGATCCGATCACCCGTTCAAAAGTTATAAATACCTCAAGATTCCGGATTCCCCCTCCCTCCACTCCCCCCACAGTACCCGAATCGGCTCGGTTATATCAATGATGTATCTAGTGTTTGCTAGGTGTCTTCCCACCAAGTTTCATCTCGATCCCTCCACTCATAGCGTTTCCCAAGATTTCCGGTTGCCCCCTCCAGCTCCCCCCAAAAGTCACCGGATCCGGTCCGGATTTTAAGTAGGTCGTCTGAGGCATGAGGTCTTTCCAAATATCAAGTTCCATCGAGATCCGATCACCCGTTCAAAAGTTATAAATACCTCAAGATTCCGGATTCCCCCTCCCTCCACTCCCCCCCCCCCCCACAGTGCCCGAATCGGCTCGGTTTTGTCAATGATGTATCTAGTGTTTGCTAGGTGTCTTCCCACCAAGTTTCATCTCGATCCCTCCACTCATAGCGTTTCCCAAGATTTCCGGTTGCCCCCTCCAGCTTTCCCCAAAAGTCACCGGATCCGGTCCGGATTTTAAGTGGGTCGTCTGAGGCATGAGGTCGTTCCAAATATCAAGTTTCATCGAGATCCGATCACCCGTTCAAAAGTTAAAAATACCTCAAGATTCCGGATTCCCCCTCCCTCCACTCCCCCCACGGTGCTCGGATCGGGGAAGTGACTATTTCCAACTTAATCATTTGGGGTCCCTGATACGCCTGCCAAGTTTTATCGTCCTAGCTTATGTGGAAGTGCCCGAACTAGCAAAACCTGGACAGACCGACAGACCGACGGACGGACAGAAATTGCGATCGCTATATGGCACTTGGCCGAAGGGCAAGTGCCATAAAAAATAACGATAGTTTTAAGGAAAAATCGACCGTTTTTCATAAAACCGACTGTTTTTACGAACAGCGCTTCAGTTTCAGTTTTATTGATAAATATAATGAAAAGAATTAACTCTTTATGGCCCCACCATAAGGTCTGGCAATGGATGGGGCTTATTCTTACTTCATATTAGTGTCAAAGCAACAAACCAAAACAAATCAGAAAAAGAGCTAGAAGCTGATATGGTACTTGCAAGGCTGGGCCAGAGGATTAAGATGGGAATTTGCCACTTGGTGGGTTTATTGTGATAAGAATGATCATGGGCCCTTGGAAATCACGAGAATGTATCGTTTGGTAAAAAATATTTATTTTTGTAATTGGTTATGATGATGTTCACTTTAAGGGCGCTAGAAATTCATCGTGGGACCTTTTACGATCATGAATATATATGGTTTGGTCAAAAGTATTTTTCTGACTTTTCGGTTAAGATGAACACTTTAAGGGTGCTAGAAATTCATTTCTAAGCAAAACCCTTGAGGCATAAATGATCATGGGCTCATGGGGATCATGAAAACGTAGCACGACTGGAACTACCTTAAATCGCGATCACCCGAATTCCACCCTCCCCCCCCCCTCCAGCTCCCCCCTGAGTGGTCGAATCTGGTCCCGGCCTGTCACGGATGTGTCTAGGGCTTATGCTTGTTCTTCCCACCCAGTATCATCCCAGTCGCTACACTCGAAGCTTGTCACAAAATTCCCCCCCCCCCCCGACTCCCCCTACATTTGTCGGGGATCGGGTCCACACATGAAATGGGACAACTGAGACATGAGTTCTTTTCGAATATCAAGTTTCAAATAGGCATGGGCACTGTTCCTGTTTTCTGTCTCTGTTTCCCACATTCCAAAAGAGGACAGTTTGCAAACCTTACCATTACCCACGCGGAATGTGGATGCGATGACGGCTATGAAAAATACTGAGCAAGAATCAAGCAATAGTAGGAACAACAGCAAAAAATTAAATATTTCTTCTTATTTATTCGAAATCGTGAAAAAATGGGAACTTAAGATACCGTAAAAATTTATTCAGCCCAAGGTGACGGCGAATCACATTCGAACGAGCTAAATCGATACGTAGTCAGCTAAGTCTTAGACACTGGTGCAGCATCCCGACCCTTCGTGGCAGCAGCCGTCTTCGGGTCCAACTTGAGCAAGTGCGCAAGTGCTCAAACGTGATGTATAAAAGCAAAACGTATATCATATATTGTGTACGAACAGCCTAATAACCATTCGCTCTTGACTTTTAATTCATTGGTCAATATGGGCCCAGTTGCCAGCGTTTGGATGGGGGGGGGGTATCACCCAAAGATACATCTAAACCCCAATTTCAACACGTATTCCGAATCTCACCTTGACACCAGTCATGGTTAGCAATTTTGCGCAGTTGGCCCATTCCACTTGCCTCTTAACCGGAAGGGTGGGGGGGGGGGGGCCAAAGACACATCTGGACAATGATATTCACGCACTCTAAATTTCACCTTAGTATCAGTCATGTTTAGTAAGTTTGCGAATTTGGTCACGTAATATACTCTGGGAAACCCGGTCCCAGTTGCACATAATTCGCAAAAACGTGGTAAGCCTTTAAAACTTAACTGAAAAGCCAACTAATTTTTGTGTCATTTAGTTAAATATACTGAATTATTTGGATTCTGCAAAGGGATTTTTTTTATTTTTCACTATCTGCTCTAGTTATGACATTCAGAATATGTGCGGCCGTCCCCACTACGTAAATTCTACTATGACGCGGGAAATTTTAATCTAAACACAAACGCGGCTTTTCAGTGGGCAGTGGTGAGATTAGTGAAGATTGCTTAGGTTAGTGCCGGAACAAAAAGAGATCATAAATCTTTATCGTAAGGCGTACAACAAAAATACAAACGCATGGAGGTACCACAAATCACTCGAAAATTCCACTATTTGAAAATCGATTATTCGTGAATAGCGGAACAACGAAGTAACGCATTTTCAGCGGCTCTTCAAGCTAATTTAAGTGAATAAGTGATGGGTAACTAGATTGTCCTATCCCAGCCCTTTTGGGTTAAACTTAAACAAAAAAAAACATTAGTCACTGGGGGAATTGTGACCAATTGTTCTTGAACCGAGAGTGTATGGAGGGTTGAATCCCCAAAAGGCACAACTAGACCCCAAAGCTCACAAGTACACCAAGTTTCAAATTAGTATCTGTCATGGTTCACAAGATAAGAATGACAAAATAAAACGCTGAAAACCGAGAACGGAAAACCGGCTATCGCGGCCGCAAGAGTGGAGTGTTTATAAATGAACTTTCGCTAAAACCGAACATGTGATCACCAAGAAGGGCTCACATGAAGTGTAATCTATGGGCGAAGGTAAATGTGATTTCAAAATACTAGTACTTTTAACTCAAAAAGTAAAAAGGCTGCAAGCTTAGCGACATCAAAACATCCGCACCGATTCATGACGCAGACAAACGATCAGAATTAAATATTCTTTGAGCCCAAGCTGACTTTGAAACATTTATTCAAACAATGTTTACACGGATACGTCAGCTCTGATTTTTCATCAGCGATATTTCGGCCCTTCTTGGCAAGGGTCCTCGTCAGGCTATCAATCTTCTTGTTCAACTTCGGGGAAGGAAACAAACCTTTGCTGGTTCGCGACTGGAATTCCTGACAGTATTTTTGGCACAAAATCAGTTCTATACGGAAAAGTTGAGATTTGTTCAAATTGATGACGAAAGTGAACCTCCGTTTCACGGATTTCCGCAGAATAGTAAACTGACATTCAGCCGAGAAATCCGCGCGTTTTGAGCCTAGTATGACCATGCTCAAAAGAAACCACCGAGGAAAAGCTATTCGGTATTCTTGTTAAACATGCATCCCTCGCGGCCACCTCTCACAGAAAAAATGACCGTCATCACCAACCAATGTCACGAAGTGTAGCTTGCTCTACTTTGAGTTTGTATGATCCGTAAACTTTAGTTTATTACCAATCACTGTGACAAACAATCCAACTGGAAAGGTATGCGAAAATTTGTTGTTGAGGCTCATTTTCCATCGAGAGAAAGTGTGATTCATTGGAATAGGCAGCTGGAATTCTGGACCAAGATATTTCTTGTTCCTGCAACAAAGAACTATTTCAGATACTTCTTGGTACAGGGCAAACCATGGATGAAATATACCAGAAAAATAGTAAAAAAATACGGGAAATCAAATAATAAAAAAATACATGTTTTAAACAGCTGGTTCTGTTTGTTTTCGCCTGTTTAACAGCTGTTTCTGTTTTCGAAGTCATCATTTCTGTTAAAACAGAACAGGGCCTGTTTTCAAGTTTCCTGTTTTCTTTCTGTTTCTGGTTTTATGCGACCCGTTTCTGCCTGTTCCTGTTTGCATGAAAAAACAGAACAGTGCCCATGCCTAGTTTCAAAGATCCGATCACAACCCGTTCAAAAATTGGACATACTTCAGTATTCCGGATTCCCGTTCCCTCACCCCCCCCCCCCACACGTTCTTCCCACCAAGTTTCGTCCCGATCCCTTCACTCTGAAAATGTCACACGATTTCCGGCCCCCCCCCCCCCCCCCCCCCCTCTAACTCCACCCAAAGTCACCGGATCCGTTCCGGACTTTAATTCTGACATCTGAGACACGAGAGCATTCCAAATATCAAGTGTCATTAAGATCCGATTCCCCGTTCAAAAGTTATACATAGGTCAATATTCCGGATCGTCCCTCCCTCCCCTCCCCCCAGCGCGGTCGGATCGGGGAATCGACTATTTCCAAGTTAGTTTGGTCAGGTCTCTAATATGCCTGCCAAGTTACGTCGCCCTAGCACACCTGGAAGTACCGTAAATCGCGATCACCGGACTGACCGACCGACAGACCGACGGAAAAGGGATCGGTATATGGCACTTGGCCGAAAGTCAAGTTCCATAAAAATTAAAGAAAGAAAAAAGATGACATGAAAAATCTACTGACGAACGATCTTTTGACTTCCGACCGTCTGGCTGACAAAATTGGGGGGGGGGGGATCTCCGTAATGGTAGTATTACTTTATATTATTATCGAATAATATTTACCGACTATATATTATTACCGAATATAGGGAAAAGGCTTGTCAATCTTCACCCCACTTCTTTTCTCGTTAGGAATCCGGCAAAATAGTCACGGACCGAGAATGTCAAAACATCCTCTGGTTTGAACTGGACCGAAGACTGTTCTTGTTAAGTGGCTTGAAAATTGAAACTGTATTTTTCTTTAATAGGATTACGTTGAAGCCTTCGAACAGCTACTTAAAGTGAACCTCTCGTCCGAGCAGCGGAAAGAAATCATCTACGTCATCATGGAGTGTTGTATACGAGAAAAAGCGTTCAACCCGTATTACCCCACCCTAGCCTTGAAATTTGCGACTTATGACAGAACGTACCAAATGACCCTTCAGTTCGCCCTGTGGGATAAGTTGAAGGAGCTTCATTCCATTGACGCCCAACAGATGGCAAACCTAGCGAAGTTCTTCTGTATGGTATTGTCCGAGAAGGGACTGCATATTTCGGCACTAAAAGTAAGTACTCGTTTTCAAAATCAGTCAAGCGCTCGGAAAAATCGGAAAATTTTCTCAGAACCAAGAAAATGTTGTTATATGTGAAAATTTTATTCCTGATGGCAATAACAAATAATCAAGAAGCTGCGTCTCCCTATCTCTGTTATACGACCCTGCAGAGTCGAGCGAAGGAGCTGAGAACAGAGTTCTCCACCCCTGCAGACATCCTACGGTTATTTTCATCTCGTATGCGCAGCGGCAAAGAGGGATGTAGACGGGTATCAACTTAAACCTCACAGCAAGCACCTCTAGATCCGCTCAGTTTTACCGGGGTATCAGTAGTCGCTGCATGGGACCAAAGGCGAAGGTTCTATTAGAATAGTTGTTCTTGGTGATGCTGTTGCTTGTCTTACAAGCTTTTCCTGACGTACCAAAGGGGCTTACCAATGGCGTACCAACCAGTAATCCGGCCTGATAGTTCTATAAAGCCACTGGCTTTTCAATGGGGCCCACAGCTGCCCATGAACACCGTAAACATAGTTGACGAGGCGCAAAACCAAATACGTTAGTAATTAATTTAGCCTTTATATAAAATATCTTTTAATATCAGTCTTCGTGGATATATTATTTACTTTTCGTTCATATGTGGTTAATCACCTAAAGGACATGTCTTACCTATAATACTAACGCAGCTTACTTCCGTAATCACTCCAACCGTTTCTAAGCTTTGAGGGCAGAATTTCGTACGGTACATTCTAACCCCTCTAATAAACCTTGTTGATTTTCTATCTTGCCGTCTTTTACTACCTTCGATGCGTATCACGCTGTGAATGTTTGTCTGCGAGAAGTTTTTTCCATCAGAAAACCGGTTGTGTAAATTTTTCCTCGTTTTTGCTGCGAGTCAACGGGTGTCGAAAAAGGGTTGAGACAGCCAACGCCGTGGATAATTTGTTGAAAGCACAGCCTAGTCTTGAAGTATTCAATTATTTTTAAATACTGGGAGTTCAAGAGTAAATAGTGCGAGGGGTCCTTTGAGTGTTTCGGTCTCACCTGTGTAAGATTTACGGTAAAGAATGCGAAGGGAGCCAGGAGCGACGGCGTTGCCCCCCCCCCCCCCGCCCCCCTTAGATTTTCGCGAATTGACGCCTCTATCTGTTAGGATAAAACAGGCCTATTTTAGTGAAAGACTTTTAGTTCGACCTCGACATAGGTTAATCCGGCTTCTGATTAAATTAGAAATTATTATTCCAGGCTGTGAATTTTGCCGAGATTGACAAGACGACCGTCAGATTCTTGAAGGATATGATCATTCCACTCTTGGTCAACACTCCTGAGCTTGCAGTAAAAGAGATATTTGGTCGTTTATTGACCCAGAATAAGCTGAAACTATTCAAAGAGGGTTTGAAGCTATTCCTTAGTCATTTTGTTGGAAAGGAAGCCCTAAAGAGGCCCGAAAATGAGAAGGCAAAGTTACTGCAGCGGATACGGATAGCAGAAGAAGCAATGTATGGTTCCTCCGTTCTGTGATTTCTCTGGAATTAATTAAAAAAAAAATCTAAGAAACCATGACTAAGCTTAAACCAGGGAACCGACGAGAGGTAAGTTCTTTTTTTTTTTTAATATCTTATAACTGATAAAAACGCCATTGCTTTTATCCAGTGATGTTTCGTTGTGTTTCAGAAGGGAATCTGAGATTACCGGTTGCCAGCCCAGTCAAGATTAGCAGGATATGAGTACGGCAGTTGGCAGAAGTTCAACCTCAGGTAACTTCTTTCGTGAAGTTCGTAAAGCTCACCAATAGGAAAGAGATCCAAGGAATAATTTATAATAAATTTGGAAACATATTGAATCAGGAAACTGTCTAGTGGCTACGATGATCAGGTTGAACAGTTTGAAGCGTTTTATTTGTTAAAGTTTAATCGAAAAGCCAACTTATTTTTTTTTTTTAAATTGGATATACTGCATTATTTGAATTGTGTTAAGGTAATTTTTTTTTTATCTTGCTCTAAATGACGTTCAGAATATCGCCGGTCGCCCTTACAGCGCAAAATTCTACTATGTAAAAACTACTCTACTCTAAACAAAACGGGGCTTTTCAGTAGCCAGTGATCAGCTCGCAGAGGGGAGCTCAGTGCATGGCCACTTATTTTTCATAAATCGTTTTCCTCAAGCAGACAGCAGTGGTAAAAGCTAACAGAGGTACCACAATTCCGACAAGGAAATTCCATTATATTAAAATCGATTATTCGTAAATAGCGGAGCAACGAAGTCACGCATTTTCATCGGGTTTTAAGCCTCTTTAAAGTAAATAAGTGATTGGTAACTAGATCGTCTCATCTCAGCCCTTTTCATTTAAACGTTAAGTATAATGTGGCACACACAATAATGTTACACAATGTCCAATTCTCGTCGCAGCGGCGACAAGCTTCACGGAATGCACTCATAAGCCGTCTGAGTAGTCCTTTGGTGACTCCGCACGTAACAGCCTGAAGGAAGGGTATAAGAACAAGACCAAAGGTTTCGATGGGATCCCAAGAGTTCAAATTTGATCCAGACACTTGGGTCTTGTCTTCGCCAGATCCAATCTTCGCCAGACTCCTTGAACACTTTTACTATTAAAATTTAGAAACAGATTATGGCCAAATAGCTAATCATATGAGAAAACCAAGTTCAGATATGGATTCAGCATGTGTGTTTACCCCTTTAAGTCACATCTATTTTGACGAAGCAGATTGAAACTTCCTGTTTTTGCCAATTTTCCGGTTTCGGTGGAATTCCGGAACTACTTGTCCGGCGAAAAAATAGAGCTCAAAAACGAATTCAGCATGTCTCCCTACCCCTACATCCAACCTTTAATCAACTTCACATTAAACTTTTACTTTTAACAAATTTTCCTGTTTCAGCCGGATTCCGAGCGATCTATACGTCCGGTGAGAAAATGATTGTCATGTTCGAATTCAGCATGTCTTCTTACTCGCAAATCGAACATCTTCTCATATTTAAGTAAAACTTTTACTTTTAACAAATTCTCGGGTTTTTGCCGGATTCCAGCCGAACTAATTGTCCGGCAAGAAAATACATTTCATATTCGGACTAAGCACGTCTCCTTGCCCCTAAATCGACCTCTAATCAACTTCATATTAAACTATACATTTCATATTCGGACTTAGCACGTCTCCTTGCCACTAAATCGACCTCTAATCAACTTCATATTAAACCTTTACTTTTCACAAATTTTCCGGATTTCGCCGGATTCCGATGAACTATTTGTCCGGCGAGAAAATAAATTTCATATTCGAATTCAGCATGTATCCTTACCCCTAAATCAACTATCTCAATGCTTTCAAAAAAAAATTGTGTGTCCCTTAATTTGAAACCCCTCCCCCACCCTCAAATATAGGGCTACAGAGCCCATCTTCGAACTTGACCTGTACTTTGACCCAAAGGATCCTCCCACCAAGTTTCATCAAAATATCTCAATCCCTTCGAGAGTTATCGTGCGGACAGACGGACAACTTTTGCGATGTCCTAGGTATCCCTCCACTCTCGTTTTGGGATCCCAAAAACTTGTACAGGCATCACGAAAAAAGGCTGGCTCTGAGAGCTTTAGTGATAGGGGTTTTCCACCTAATATACTTTTGAGAGTGTACTATCTAAGAATGAACAGAAGTCAGTTGAAACACCATGTCGATTTCGCGGCGGTTCGAAATGAAACATAATTTTAATTTATCGTTCATGTTGAGTTCCAGACTTGAACCTGTCCAGACTTGAACCTGAAAATCTGAGACAATTGTTCTTGAGTCCTGTCAAGTTTCATTCACAAACGATCACCGTTCCAAAGTTATGAATTTGAATAGATTTTGGATTCCTCATCCCTCCACTTCCTCCATGATAAACGAGTCGGGGAAGGAACCATTCCCAAGTCAAATCTGATCGGGTCCCTAATATAATAATAATAGTAATAACGTTTTGTTTATAAAGCCGAAAGACCATACAAGATTCAATAAAATAACTGTTACACCTCTAAAGCTATCATGGTACACAAACTAGGCTAAACTTTCTTTCCTGAGTCTAAACGCTTTAGTAACATATTTAGATACTTCTACGAGACATTTGGACCAGGTTTCGTAGTCTTACCACATCTGGAAATACCTTAACTCGCGATAATATATGATCGTGCATGATATATTTCATGCATGTCCGATTACCTGTTCCAAAGTTATGCATGTTAATAGTTTCCGGATTCCCCATTTCTCCACTACCCCCAAGATGGCCGGATCGAGGAAGTGATTATTTCTAAGTTAATTTGGTCGGGTCCTTGATATTTCTTTATTTATTTATTTCCCTCAAAGAATATATAATGAGGAGTACTAAAATAAATTTAAAAAACACTGTTACAAATAACTTTCATAACAATAAATAACAATTGACGTACATTAAACAAAGCACTGTACTTACTTAACTATTAGCTTTTTAGCGAAAAACGGAAACAGATTCTTCAGAATCAGAATATTATTAGCTTTTGCTACAAAATTATCAAATTTCTGCTGAATTGCCAGGGCAGGATCTTTAACTGAAAGTGAATTAATTAGAGGTGTATTTCTAGCAAATAAAGGGTATCCAAGCAAACATTTACAGTATTTAAAATAGCACACACTGATACTAGCAATCATACCACGATCAAAACCATTCACCACCACCGCTGGAAAAATAACAGTTGACTGGTATATACGGGCAAGAATATCACGTCTAAGCTTACCCCTCAGATGGATTAAAGCTCCAAACGTCTTACGGATTTTTAGTTCAATATTTCTTACTACAGTTGATTGAAAATTACCCTCTTAACTTGGCATGCCTGCTTGGCATATGGCAAGCGTAACTTGGCATATGCCTGCCAAGTTACGTCCTAGCTAATATGAAGCCTCTCACGAGATTTTCAGTGTCCCCCTCCACTGATCAGGTCTGGGCCGGATTTGAAACTGAACATGCTGAGACATGTGTTCTTGACACTTGTCAAGTTTCGTGCATATTCGATTACCCGTTCCAAAGTTATGCATTTACTAGTTCCCGGATTCCCCATCCCTCCATTCCCCCACGATGCCCGGATCGGGGAAGTGAGCGGGTCCCTGATATGCCTGCCGAGTTCCATCGTCCTAGCTTATGTGGAAGCGTTTCACGAGATTTCCCTTGCCCCCCTCCAGCTCCCCCTCCCCCGTTATCGTATCCCGTCTGGGTTTGACAATGAAAGTCTGAAGCACTTGTTCTTGACAGTTCTCAAGTTTCATTTATGTCCGATTACCCATTCCAAAGTTATGCATGTTACTAGTTTCCGGATTATCCATCCCTCCACTCCCCCCACGATGGCCGGATCGGGGAAGTGATTATTCATAAGTTAATCTGGTCGGGTCCCTGATATGCCTGCCAAGTTTCATCGTCCTAGCTTATGTGGAAGTGCCCAAACTACCAACACCAGGACAGACCGACAGACATTACGATACCTATATGGCACTTGAGTATGCTCAAGTGCCATAAAAAACAACAGGGAAAACGCTAGAAAACCGGCTTCTGTGGCACGTCACTTTTCTCGGACGACCATCGGAAGCATGGTACCCATCAAAAATAGCGAAATATTATAATAAAATACGGTACATTTTAATGTACTTCAAGAATAAATGGAGCGATTACGGAAAGAACCAAGTAAGTTGTATCCGACAAAAATTTGCTAGCGAACTAATTTGAAATACGTTCGGGTCCTAAGCCCGAGTTATTTAAAATACTCGGAGTACGCCGAAATGGTCGACCAATAGACGATATTGAAGACAAGGCTAGCAAGCATGAACGTCCCTGGTGCGGAAATATTGCAGAGGATTTTTCGCATCTTGAGTTGTTTCTTCACGACAGTTGCTTTCTTCTCAGAAGAATTAGGGTCAACGTTCGCTACCTTTGACTGTCGAATATGTGCTGCAAAATAAGACACAGTTTTTAGTGCTCCTGCAAAACGGGATGAGGGAATCGGAATCTCAGATTATGTTTCAATCAACTTCCAGCTAGCGAGCTCATCCCGAAAACGGCAGAACTAAATATTCCGGAAATCGCTTTCCACTCCACGTTTGATCTACCGTGAATATGCTACCCGTGGTAAGTTGCGGTTAGAAAACTAGACGGCTTATGCACCTACTCTACCTCAATTAATATCTTGTATCAAAGATCATTCATTTATTTTAACTCATCAAGGGCATTCAACAACAGCTCAACCGGGGGTACCGGGTACAGAATAGCAGCTTCCCCCTTGACACCTAAATTGGAAGCGATTGGATTTGTTTTTCGTTGTTGTCATTCAAATATTACGTTCTTAATTTTTTTTCTCCAGAAAACGTGTTCCGCAGACCTTCCCACTAGCCTTCGGGAAGCCTTTTTCAGGAACGAGGCTTCCGAACGCAGTAGGTTTGCCACCTTGCGTGGCGTAGAGTAGAGTTTTATTCATAAAAGGTATCTTTCACGGCGCAAGCGCAGAATCTGACCTTTGCGCCAGACACACTAAAATATAAATATGTATAATTCGTCATTTCAGTAATAATCGTAACACAATGCATAAAATATGCCAACGGCCTCTGCGAAGCTCATCTAAAACAGTTTTCACTGCAAGACAAAACAAAAACAAACTGCTGAGGAATACCTAAAAACATTAATAGAATCACTTACTACTAAAATTAGTTTAAAAAATAAGAAGAGAGATTTATTCTTTCACACCGTGTTCTCCGAATTTAACTTTACTTCAAACGTAATTTCACTGGTATATATATAAAATAAACCAAACATAGTTAGAAGGGTCAAAGACTAATACTAAGAAATTCAACAATAACAGTGACGATTTTACTGGCATTTGTAAAGCTCTACAAAGGTTGAAACAAAACCCCTCCGATATCTTTCGTGCTTTGTGGGGACGGGAGTTAATTTGGGAATTTTTGGGGACTTGTCGAGTTCTGGTCTGTTGCGGATTGGTGAGTAGGGTTCGGGGAGGATGGGACGTCATCGGGGAATAGACAGGGCTTTGGTACCGAAGTGAAGACACAGGAGATTCCTTCTCGCGTACCAATGTGGTGAGCTTGAACTTACCAAGCAGATAGTGGTAAGGAACCTTCCCTTCACCATTTAGGATTCTAAGCGATCGTTTTTGGATATTTTGGATCTTAAAAACTTGCTCAGAAGCAAGCCCGTGACAAGTTACTAAAACCAGGAAAGAAATGGTGGACTTGAAGTATCTTAGTTGTCGATCCCTTTGCTGGACTCATGATCTTAGTCGCCTACCGACAGGGTACTAAAAGGGGAAAAAGATGAACTTTTATAAAATGCCATACTGGACATGCATACTCCAGTATTGGAAGGATAAACGAACAATAAAGTTGGAGGAGATCCTTAGGGGGGCAAGAATTTTGTTCCGAAGTTTCAAGAGGGAAACCGAAGGGGAAGCTTGTTTGATGATGTTTTGAACATGGGCATCCCACTTCGTATATGCTGTAGTAGTTACTCCAAGTAATTTAATAAGTCTAATGGAGATTTCGGGCGGAATGGGGTTTGCGAAAGTGGGCGATGATTTAAAAAAAAGAAATTGACTACATAAAGCTCGGTTCGAAAGGAAACTGAGTAATTTGTTTTAAAACTTGCAGTAGTTTCAATTGTTGCATTAAATGATAGCTAAAAATATAAGGTTTGAATCCAAGCTGACCATTCATTTCAAATAAAATAGAAAAAACGATATTTTCAGGGTTTATTTTTAGAACGAGTTTTTTTTTGTTTATGAGGATAGTTTGCCGGAAGTGCAACCGAAATATTCGAAATTTTATTTATACTTTGCACATCATCTTGGAGGGGTAAACTAGCTGATCAAGGAAAAAAACCGAAAGTCTCGTTTTTTCTATTTTATTTGAAATGATAGCTACCACCAAGGGGAGGGGGGGGGGGGTAGTTGAAGAATTGTGAAGAGTGTTAACGTTAGTGCAAATAATATCCAAACTGTTCCACCTTTTTAAGTTGGGAAACCTACAATTTGCTTAAGCTTCTTGTCTTCTTGTCTTTATTTAAGGTAAAATATGACCGGTCGGAACTACCTTCGTACTTTCGTTCGAGTAATTTTTTCCCTGAGCAACCTGACCATGCTTATGAAACCCGTCATAAATGGAAAATGCAGCACCTTAAATTAACCACTGAGAGATCGCGGTTCTCACCATATTTTTCAATCACGGGTTCATTGCATCTTTATTTACAATATATTGATATCAGTAAATCTCTTCCAAATATAAAAAAGCAACTTCATTCTATACTTATAAATAAATTCAAGAATCATCGATGAAAAAAAAATTAAAGTAAATTTTTATTTGTTTGTTGTTGATATGTTTTGGTTGGGGTCCATATTAGTTGCTGGCCATCGGTAACCCTCGCTTGCGCATTGGGTATTTTTTTTTTTTTGGGATTTCGGGTTGATCTTGCCGAGTGTCGGTGGGTTTGTGGGGCGGGTTCCCGTCTGGTGATGAGTCATGGAATTATTAACATTTATTTATGTAATTAGTTATAGGTAAAATATGTTTGTTATATATTGTACCGGGTTTTTGTCAATCGACCTTGTGTCCCCGGCTTGACCCTATTTATTTTGATTTTATACAGAAGTGTAAATTAAACCTTGAACCTTGAACCTCTTAACACAAAAAATCATGGCTTATTCTTTTGCGTCTCCTGTCACGTTTTTTCACGTCACGTCTCCTGTCGCATTTCGGTACTTTGTCGTCAAAAAGTCGAGGCTTGCTAGCAGCCTGTCATAATAATAATAATACAAAGCAAGAGAAAAGGCTTTCGCCTCTAAATAACTCTAAGAAACTTTGAGTAGTCGAACTGATCAGAGTTAAAAATCTCATCAACAATGCACTTAAAACTATTGATCGATTCAGCATTAACCGCATCTTCGGTAAGGCTGTTCCAAGGATCAACAATTCTGTTGCCAAAACCCCACTTAGAAACGTCCTTGTGGAAGAAAACATTCTGTCCGGGGGAATAATAGAACGAAAAAATTGTTAAATTAGTGTATGGTTTGGGGACCCCAACCCGTTGTTGAACCACATGACCGTGGGGTGGGAGTCGCCGTATGCAGCGGAGGAACGATAACGGATCTAAAATACTTAGGACAGCCCGATATAAACAAAGGCACTCTTTATAGGATTTGCAAGAATCGCTGGTAGGCCCACAGACCTAGCCGGAACATTGGTGATCTGATGTGCGAATTTGCATGTGTTACGAAAACGACATAGACCATCACACACAAAAAACTACATGCAGTTTTCGATTTCGGAGTCGTAGTTTCAGGCGGGAGTTCGTGGGGAGATCTGCAGGAACCTGGGCTTCAGACCCACTCTTACCAAGCAGCATTTGTTAAGAGATACCTAACCCGTGCCATCAAAATGAAAACCTTGAGTCCCTCAAGCGCTGTCCTCAAGAGCAACCTGAAAAGGGAGGGGTTCGAAAAACCCTGTCTGCCGCACCTACCATTCAGATCTCTCTAACGTCGATTCAGCCCGAATATTAAAGGACCCGTCGTACCCATAATGCCTATGCAGCCTACTTCGATAATCTCTCCATCCATTCTTAAAGGACTTGTCTCACCTAAAGTTCTAACGCAACCTACTTCCTTAACCACTCCATCCTTTCCTAAACCCGGAGACCCGAATTTCGTACAGTACATTCTAACCCCTCTAACAAAACCTCACTGATTTTCTCACTTTCCGTGTTTTGCTACCTTCGATGCGTATCACGCTGTCGACGGTTGTCTGCGAGAAGTTTTTCGATCAGAAAAACCGGTTATGTAAATTTTCCTGCTTTCGATAAGTCAACGGGTCTCGGAAAAGGCTTAAAACAGCCAAAGCCGTCTGTAATTTGTTGAAAGCAGAGCATAGTTTTAAAGTATTCAATTATTTTAAAATACTGGAAGTTGAAGAGTTTAAGATCTCCGGGCTGTGACTCATCTTGGCGCGGTGGAAACCAGAGGCATCACTAGCCAAATTTTTTTTTTTGGGGGGGGGGGACGAGGCATTTACCGACTGGCCGGTAACTTCCCCCCCCCCCCCAGTCGTGACGCACCTGGTGGAAACTACTGGTGACTTAGGTTATCGGATGCTCCAAGTGCCTCTGAAGATTAAGGGGGAACTAAGGTCTAAAGTAGTGTCTTACCAAGTAGAGTCGCAAATACCATTGTGAAGGAGTATGCAAAGAAGAGGTCATGACCCTTGACGTAAGGTGCTACTGGCTGCTGTGTTTCAGCAAAGGAGGCAAACGTCACTAGAGCTAGGAGTGATGTCAAGCCGATTGCGAGTTTCGCAGAAGTCGCTTTCGGAGGGAGGTAGAAAGGGAGCCAAGAGGAGGCCACGATTATCCAAGCCGGGAGGTAGATAGCAAAAATCGTTTCGCTCACTGAGCGATGCAGTTTTACTTCCATCCGAAGAAGAGAAAACGTCGAGTTTGAGGATGTAGTTATGGCTAGAAAATAATTCGCAGTTAATGGTTTAATGGTGGAAATGGTAGTGTTAAGGGTGGCCGATAGCCTATCATCTTTTCTATCGCTTTTGTCGATGGAAACTTACTTACTTCACTCACAACATGTCGTACCGACGTTGGGATCGACTGAAAAGAGGCACGGCATGGCGCAGGAGGCACGAGTAATATAAGAGATTAGCAAGTAGTAGAAGTAGACAAGTAAGTGTGAGTTCGTAACTCCAGAGCCTTGAAAAAGGCACGTTATAATATTGTGCGTGCCCCTCACGATGAAGCCTGAATTGGCCCTTTTTGGTTTTCGTGCCTCTTTTTAGTAAGTTGTGCCGTGCCGTGCCTCTTTTTAGTTGATCGTACAGATGCTTTTCAGTGGTGACCGAGCTAAAAAGAAGGATAGAAAAGACCATCCTCTTGGATTTCTTACTGAATCATAAAGAGATAGCAAATATCAGATACTACTGAAAGTGTCTTATTTTTTACCTGTGTTTTAGTTCCATCGTTTCCCCGATTAAAGTTTAACTGAAAAGCCAACTTATTTTTGTGTCATTTAGTTGAATACACTGAGTTATTTGGATTCTGCTAAGAGATTTTTTTATTTTCCACTATCTGCTCTCGTAGTGAGGTTCAGAGTGTCTACGGCTGTCCCCACGGCGTAAATTCTACTATGACGCGGAATATTTGAATCGGCACACAGACGCGGCTTTTTAGTGGGCGGTGATAAGCTTGGCGAAGACTGCTTAGTGCCTGAACAAAAAAAATTTCATAAATCTTTTTCGTCAAGCATGCGACACAGGTAGTACCACACATCTGACAGGGAAATTCCACTATTTGAAGATTGGTTATTCGTGAATAGTGGAGCAACAAAGTAACGCATTTTCATCGGGTCTTATAGCCTCTCTAAGTGAATAAGTGAGGGGTAACAAGGATGTCCCTTCTCTTCCCCGTTTCAGTTAAACTTTAAGAGTGGTTCCTGTCCGATGCGTTACTAGCGAAAATGTTGGGGGGGGGGGACGAGGCATTTACCGACTGGCTGGTAACTTTTACCGACTTTTTCTGCAGAAAAAACGACTGTTTTCAACAACAGAAATGACATTTTGGAAAAAAATCGACTGATTTCAGAAAAATCCAGTGATTTTCAGAAAAAACCGACTATTTTGACGAAAAATCGACCAGTTTTCAGAAAAACCGACTGTTTTCATGAAAAAAATCAACTGATCTGACGAAAAATCGCGGCGCTTTTTTTACTGACTGTCAGACAGCACTGGGGGGAGGCCTCCCCCCCCCCCCCCCAGTCGTGACGCCCCTGGTTCCTAGAAGAAACTATAGCAGAAGTAATAAGCAGTAATATAAGTAAGGACTGTCTCAGAATGAACCTGGATTAGTGATTTATATATTCTTAAAGCACAACTCTTACTAGAAATGACCTTTTCACTATAAAATGGATCAGAAGAAACTTTTTTGAAGATACCACTACTTTCTACCTGAATTTAGCTTGTCTTCTATCCGGACTTCCTACTCTGCGACGCGGCGGCTGGGCGCAAAACATTGTAAACCTGAACGAGCCGTGGTTAAAAAGATAGACACTAAGCAAATAAATAAAGCCAAAAAGAGAAGATTCTCATATTCTTATGTGTGAAAGAGTTGTCAGTGGACGTTCAAGATTCCGGCAGACTCACGTTGTGTGACGGGCAAAAGTCGGCACAGCCGAAAATGCGCTAAAAATGTACAGACAAAAAACGAAACAGTTGAGAAAGGTGTGGATTTTAGAAGCTTATAGTTGCATAAGGGAGTTAGGTATGCTATAAAAGGCAGAATTAGCTAGAGAGGTCCTTTAGTTTCGCCATTCTGTTACGGGAAATAAACCTTCTTAGTCGTGACTAGCTAATGGATCTTGACGATCGTGAGAAGTGCGTTGATCCAACTACGGATTCTATGCTGAGCGTGAAAATACGTATTCGTTGTTCGGTTTAGGCGATTGTACCATTATTAAACATATGTTACATTCAGTAAATAAAGACCGCCAACATGGAAAGACGAAATTTGGACACAGAAATGGTTAGTGTTCAGATGGCCATACGTCTATGAAAAAGATAAGCATTTTACTTTCTGAGGAATGCAATATTAAAACTGTTTAATCACTTTACCTTCCTCGTTGTGGTAGAGAACGATAATAACCATAAATAATAACAAAAATAAAGACCACCAACATGGAAAGTTGATATTTGAACACAGAAATGGTTTGTGTTCAGATTGCCATACATCTATGAAAAAGATCAGCATTTTACTTTCTGAGGAATTCAATATTAAAACTGTTTTATCACTTTACCTTCCTCGTTGTGGTAGACAACGATAATAACAATAAATAATAAGAAATAAAGACCGCCAACATGGAAAGTTGATATTTGAACACAGAAATGGTTTGTGTTCAGATTGCCATACATCTATGAAAAAGATCAGCATTTTACTTTCTGAGGAATTCAATATTAAAACTGTTTTATCACTTTACCTTCCTCGTTGTGGTAGACAACGATAATAACAATAAATAATAAGAAATAAAGACCGCCAACATGGAAAGTTGATATTTGAACATAGAAATCGTTTGTGTTCAGATGGCCTGACATCTATGAAAAAGATCAACATTTTACTTTCAAAGTAACAATTCAATGTTAAACTTTTTTTTTGTCACTTTACCTTCCTCGTTGTGGTAGACTATGTCACGTACTTCAAACTGATTCGATCTCAAGGGCTTCCGCGAATGTTCAACAACAGGTCGTCTTACCGACCAGTTGATTCTGAGCTCATCACGGGAGTAGCCATCTACAAGTAATTACATCATTTGGTAGAACTCTAGGCGTCAGTACCGGACCAAATAGCATTTTCCTCGAAGTTTAGCTTTTGCCTGAAGCCAGGTTCAGGACGCAACCAGATTCGCGCGGCAAAGATTTCGAGCAATTTCGCCTGGTGATGAAGATCGCAGGACAGGGACTGGATCCAATGGAAATAGAACGAAGAATTATATTACCTCGACTCTACCTTCTGAAAGCTGTGAACTACCCGATTGAAACTGCGCATAACGTAATTAAGTGATTTTTGAACAACGATTAACTCTGAGACCTGTTTTTTGTGAAATTTTTCCTTATTTCCGCTTACTCTGAAAAAGATTAAATGGATTAAAATGGATAGGCTACTTAGTGTAGATTACTACCAATAAAGTGGCGGCTTACATGACGGCTGTTTTAAACTGACTACCACAGAGATGATAGTTTATTTTCTGTTTCTGCTCTGTGGCCGTCTTTGTCCAAAGCGAAGTCGTTATAACCGGAAGGCGCTTGGGCAAATTTATAATCCATTTTGTGCGCCCTACATATTTTACTGTTTAGGTATGTACCAAATTTGGCGGAAAAAATACATTTAAGTTTTGGAGACGTACCACTTTAATTACTGTAAATTTTGTCTCCCTCGTTAATGTAGTAACCGTAAGTTAGTTCTGAAGTTCGGAGTGCAAGAAGTTATTCAGTAACTGGAGAGGACGTCGACGACTCTACGAAAAATATTTATTCATCAGCTCATCGTCGACATGATGTTTTTCATAAAATTGCGAGGGCCAGTTATTAATTATCGTGCTTTACGTTGGTTTTTACTGATGTTGTATTTTCCTTTCTACTTTTTACTCCACTGTCACCTTATGCATTTGGTGGGTCGTACATTAGATATGCATATATATATCAAACTGTTATCATGAACGCCTAACACCGCTCTTCGTGTGCTAGCGTTAAACGAAAATCAACTTACAGCTTTCAGTTCCAATTTCTACCATCATGACGTCGAACGGAAACACTTTCAGGTTGTCTTCGAAAGGAAGAGTTACTGATAGCCTGTAATTTTATAACGAATCAGCCTCTTGTTGTAAGATTATCTTCACGCCATCTGCGGTGGTAAATCCTCACGCGCCATCCAGTACTATTTCACTTTCTGAAAGTCCGCCTCGACACCTCACTGAGCGTACTGTAGTCCTAACCAGTCTTCAGCTTCGGATTGACTTAAACTGTCTTAAACTAACCTTTCTTGTTGTTCGCCCTCAATACAAGATACTGTTGTCACAAACAACAACCAATTTAAAAGCGAGAAACCCGAAAAAGAGAGCGAACCTGTTCTCAAGTTTGTAACTCATTCCATGCTCATGTTTCAAAATCACAGTTGCTAATTACATTGCTAGTTATTCAGTGGTGGTTCATGATGCGTATGGAAGGATGCTAATGGACCGTTCACGCTTATGTTGTAAGACGAATAGAAGTACTTCGCCTTGTAAGCCTTATCCTCTGCAGCTGTTCAACTTGAAAATCCACTTTTACGCCGCTCGCCGACGTTTGGACCACGTATGTGTAGATCTTCAAAACGGAGCCTTAAACCTCAAACCATCCCAAGTGAACATAACCTTTGATGACTTTCACGTGGAATTTTAGGTCAGCATCGACCGGTTTTACGAAAATCCAGTATAATACTCGGTATAATATCTGCTGCTGTGTCTGTTGGACTAGTATATACAGGCCCGTATCTAGCAATTTATTTGGGGGGGGGGGGGGTTGCCTGTGGATCGGACAAAAAATTGCAAAAAAAGACATAGATCAGAGGGAAAAGCCTATAAAAATGATTAATTTTATATTTTTCGGGGGGGGGGGGTCAACCCCCTAACCCCCAATTTTACCACAGCAAGCCTCGGCCGGATGAAAATTTACCACATATGTTCACGGATAGCACGTATAACTCAGAAATTATGCACCTTAAACGTAAGCTTGAACCGTTTTCCGTTTTCGTTTTCGGCGCACCGCAGAGAGAAATGTTAGTAATTTGCATTGTCGTAGAAGGAAAGGGATGCAGGTATGACGCTATACAGGGAGGATTTAGTTGCAAGCATAACAAGACCAAAGGTTTCGATGGGATTCTAAAAATCTAGTATTTGATCCAGACAGTTGCGAACGAACTACCATACTTTTCCAGAAAAAAAAAGAAAGTTCAGAAACGAATTCAGCGTATCTCCTTATCCGGATAAAGAACATCTAATCAATTTTTGGTAAAACTTTAAGTTATAGAAAAAATCCGGTTTCAACCGGATTCCGAACGAACTATATGTCCGGGTAAAAAAAAAAAAGATCGTCATATACAGATTCAGCGTCTCTTCTTTGGAATCTGTTATCTAATCAGCTTCAAATAAAACTTTTGCTTTTAAGAGATTTTCCGGTTTTGGTGGCCTGAATCCGGGCGAACAAGTTGTCCGGATAGAAAATACTTTTCACATAAATGTTCAGCATGTCTTCTTATACCTGAATCGAACATCTAATCAACTTGAGATAAAACTTATACTTTTAACAAACTTTCCGGTTTCGGTCGAATTCCGAGCGAACTATTTGCCCCGCGAGAAAATGGTTTTCAGCATCGTGTTCAGCATGTTTTCCTACCCCTAAATCGAACATCTAATCAACTTCAAATAAAACTTTTACTTTTAACAGACTTTCCGGTTTTAGACGGATTCCGGACTAACTCCTTGTCCGACGAAAAAATGGTCTTCACCATCGTGTTCAGCAAGTCTTCTTACTTGAATGCAGAAAATCTCTACCGACCAACGACCCAATCGAGCAGCAAAAACAGCTGCCGTGTCCAAAATGTCCAAAACTCCAAGCAAGTCTCAAGAAGGAATTTTCGAAGTTAAATATTTAACGCTAGGCTAGAATCTTTAGTTTTGTGTTTCATCGTCTTTCCAACTTGAGCGGTTTTGAGCCTGAAGAGGACACTTGCCAAGAAGGGCCGAAATATAGCTCCAATAAAAATCAGCTGACGTATCCGTTTTACATATCAAATATCTTCTTACTCCTAAATCGAACATCTAATCAACTAAATAAAACTTTTACTTTTAACAAACTTTCCGGTTTTGGCCCGATTCTGGGCGAACTACGTGTCCGATGACAAAATGGTTTTCACCATCGTGATGAATGATTTTCGCATACGTGTTCAGGTATGTCTTCTTACCCCATAATCGACTATCACATTATTTGTTTAAAAATATTTCATTTGCCCCTTAATTTGAACCCACCCCTAAATGTAGGTCTACAGACCCCGTCTACGAACTCGACATTACTCTTGACCCAAAGAATCCTCACACCAAGTTTCATCAAAATATCCCATTCCCTTCGAGAGTTATAGTACTCACAGACGGAAAGACGGACAACCTTTGCGATGTCGTAGCACCCGCCACTTACGTTGGGATCCCAAAAAGTGTAGGCTATTTTGCGTCCCTCCTTAATCAGAACTGAGTCAGGAGTTTAAATACGTTTTAGAAGTAGAAGTATTATTTTTAGTGAAGTTCGAATAAAATTATAATTCTGGTAAATGTGTTAACTGAACGTACTCCTCTTTTAAGCAAGGGGTAACTTGTAACTAAGGGGTCGTAGTCTAACGTTGTCTGAGAAGGAATTCGTCGGCAAGATGTTGCAAAACAATTAAGCTATTCAGCCAAAGAAATGTTTTGTCATCAAATCTTTGTACAAAACTCAGCTTTGTCAACTCTGTTCTAGTAGGCGTACTCTCGCTCGAAACCCGACTTGTTGTCGAAATAGATAGAATAGCGAATAACACCGACAAGAGCTCAAGCCCTTGAGCACAAGCAGCGAAAGTAGGTTGTATTTTGCGAAAGTAGGTTGTATTGTAGGTTGCACGCTTTTGAAACAAAAAATCAGCTACCGACAAATTGTTATGTCGATTCTTGTAGTAAGGGTATTCTTCTTCAAAATCCAACTGAATTAAATAGAATTTAATTCAGCAAAGCAAAATAAATAGAATTTTAAACATAATATGTAAAATGATCAAAATCCTTCCAGTGCAGAACTTAGCCCCTCTCCATAACCCTAAATGCTAAGGTACTATCCCATCTACTTGTAAGGCTTCATCTTTGTAACTGTAAATACCGTATTTGTTGTAGAGATTCACTTCATTGGATGACTTAATCAGATGATTTTAATTTGGACCCACTAGCATTTCCTAGCCCACTAGCGGGCGAAAATTCGAAAAAAATGATTGATTCTTGCATTCATTTTTGGGTTTTCTGAATTGTTCAGCTGTCGTCAACTTGACATCTATAGAAGTGATTAGGGAGATTGTAATGGCGATGGCGACTACTAGCGTAGGGCGTAGGTTTAATTTGGTTCAGGACCTATGACGCTCGTTGAGACTTTGGTGGTTTGGAATCGGCACTCTATAGACTTACATTCGACTCCAGAACAGAATCCCTCCGGGTCGGATTTGCAGCAACTCTTCAGACGTACGCTTTTTTACCTGTGCGTCAGGGAAGTAGAGATCTGGCATCCAGAAGCATTCCGTCCGGGCCGGATTGACCCTCAGCGTACGACCTTTCGTCATGAGTCGTCTGTCCGTCCATTTTTCCCGGATGTAGATGGTCAGCGATATTTCCTAGAAGTAAACCCCACCGAAAACCCTGGTTGTATTTGCTTGATACGATTCATAGTCGATACTGCCCGAGGAGTTCGTCAAAATATTATATTAAACGGAGGACTAGGCGCGTTTCTTGCAGGGGTGGCTCGAAGAGGTGTGGGGGGGGGGAGGGGGGGATTCACCCCCCCCCCCCCCCCCCCCCCCGCCTTTTGCTAAGTCGTATCAGTCGTTTATTTTGACCTCGCCGAGGTCCCAGACATCCATTTTAATAAAAAACAACTCGACTCATTTAGAAACTGTATTTAAGTAAAATCACGGCGCTTCGCGCCGACTGGGCTATTTTTTACCGAGAGGCTAACAACAGTGGGGGGGGGGGCGTCTCCCACCCCAGACGTGAAACCCCTGATGGTGGCAGCAGTTTGACTACCTGTTCGACTCCCGTGTGATTTGTACTGCCTCGCTTAGATCTTTCACATTTTAGTCGAGATTTTAGCCGGTCAAAGGGCAAAATTACAATAGGTTAGTTGCTGAAGTGAAGTCCTTATAGACCAAAAGCGAGAGACAAGGTCATGTGCTTAGGTTGTTCGTCAAACTTTGACTACAAGTGAAAAAAGAAGGCACGAAATTTTAAACATAATGGAAAAGCCATCAGAATTCAAATGACAGGAGACCCGCGAAACAAGTAGATGTCGATTACAAAGCGAGGGTGAGGTGGGTACAACGCTTGAAAAGGACAAGAAAGATTTTATATATACATTCGAAATTCCCATCCCGGGCCAGTAGGAGTCCTACAGACGCTGGAATAGCTCATTCTAGTCGGGAGGTAAATTTTTGGCATCTATGCTAGTGTTAAAGCACATCTGAAAAGCCTTCGTAAAATTCCACAGCTTATCATATGAAATTATCAGGACACTCGATCTTTTTTATTTTTAAGTTATCTTGAAAGCGAACTTCTCGTTCTTCAATTGCTGTCTATAGCATCTTCTGTCGCGTGTTGAGACTCGGACCTAATTTGTTGGCAAGGTCGCAGGTGAAGATTGAGGCAGATAGAAACCTTTCAGATGTGCTTGAATATGCTGCATGGAGGAAAGATATAGTTTTCCTATCGGGCGAAAGACGAAATTTTGTTTCGTCAACCAATCTGGGTTTGTTTTTACACAGAAGGAATCTAGAACTAGAACCAGAAGGTAGAACCAGTTAAAAGTTGCAGTTTTTCGGATGTAATTCACTATAGATTGACGTACTTTTATTTTCGCCATGAAAGTACAATATTTTTTTATTTGTTTTCTATCAATCAAGTTTAATCAGAGTAGCTAAAAGCTAGAAAAGGAATATGTCGAATGGAGGAATAAAACGGTGCACTATACTTTCATAATGAAACAAAAGTAGTCCTACATCAAAACTACAGTTAAATTACACCCGAAAAAAAAAACGCCACTAAAGTATCGCCGGCGAACCATCGTCTTCTTAAATATAAAAAGTCAACTTCGAATAAACTCCTGTCAGGTTAAATACCAAAAGTTTGTTACGTCCGTAAATCCCTTAAAACAAAATGCACTGGCAAACCTGTTTACCTCATTTTGTTTCTGAGTGTTTTTACCGTAAAAAATACTTTTTTGGCTATTAATTCAGAACAAATCTACCTTGTGTCTACTTTGTTTTCTATAGCCACCATTGTCTGTCACTTTTTTCGACGGAAAGGTTGTGATTTCATAGCTATATTCTTTCCTTTTCAATGGGACCGCAAAAAGACGCTCTGCTCATCGGCGTTTCACAAAATGTTGCCTGTGGCGCATTGCATAGTATTCACTATTTAGAAGAACTGGGTGTCATTTACTTAGCGATTAGGCTTGGAATTTGATTTGAAACACATTAAAGGCTAGAGTACGGTAAGTAGTTAAATCTTGCCAGACCAAGGCAGATTTTAAAAAAATCGCCTCCGGCGCTTGCTTTAATTGAAATGTAAAGCTGAGGTTATGAATGTAACAAATTTTGACTACAAGAATAATTTGAGCTGTACTGCAGCTATAGTTTTACACCGGCTCTGTTATTTGGTGGCGGGGAACGTGCGCCGTTGCCGCGAAGTGGCAACGGTTCATTTTTGTCGGTAGGTGTGAGTCGTATATTGTGATCTAGGAGTCGTTGAAATGAGGGGTCTCCCCCCCCCCCCCTGGCCTGAGTGCTTCGGGCCACCCCTGGTTTCTTGCCATGATTCCGTAGTGGCGTAGGCCATTATTTTGCTATCATCGCTTTTCCCAGGAACTATTCTTCTGTACTGCCATCTCACCTTCCCACGTCCGAAGTTTACTCTTAACAAATGGGGTTTAACCCTCGAGAGTAAAAAAATCTGAGTAAAAAAGCATGCCATTGATAAGAGGTTGAAAACATTGGGTTGGTGAAGCTTAGCATACGCATTCAAAGGCTAAAGAGGGAAAACCGTAGGCTAAACAACGGGCGCTTGGTAAACTTTCCTTGGATGATGTAGTATTTCAGCAAAAAAAAAGACACACTACCTTCTCTAGTTCAGCAATCTTCTCGATACGACCGACGATGATACCTATGTCCACAATGAGCGTAACATTCGGTACAGGACCTAAAAATACCTTGAGTGAGAAGCTACAGAAAAAGGCTTGACCAAGTCTTTTTTTAATTTATTAGGTGAAAAGCGTCAAGCTCATCGCCTCATATACCTCTAAAACCCGTGCAAGAGTACATTCTCCGGAATACTTCCGGGAAACCCGCTTTTGTCATAGTTCCTTAGGGGTGGGCTTGTTGGACCTTAGAATGGAACGTGAGATGCATATGACCGCTCTGCTTGCCAGATTTCTTTCCAGCCTGTTTCCGCATCTGCATCAGAGAATTTTCAAGGCCTTCCTTAGTTGCCCCACACAGTGGACGTACCCGTTCTAAATCTACACATAGGAAATTTATGATATGTACCCATTCTGCCAATTGAACTTTGAACCGATTCTTCGCTCTTTTGGCACTCACTTCTCGTTCACACAATTGTTCGAGTTCCCCCCAGCTCCCGTCGCATAGTTGCCGGATGCGGATCCTTGCTGGAAGAATTTCTGCTTTCAGCTTTTCAGACCAATTTATGGAATTAGGTTAGGTATGATTTGTAGTGTCGCCTAGCACTTGCTCCCGACGATATAAATGCGAATCTCCGATGTCCATGCGAAAGTACCATAGCTCGTGACCATCGGATCAACCTTCGGAAATGCGATTCGAAAATGAACTGCATAGCCGAAGACCCTTAAAGCATTGTTCAAATAGGCGTAATAAGCTAAATAGCACTGTACGCGATGTTTTCGTCTTAATACTCACCCTTGTTCAAAAAGGAGTTCTTTCAACGCAGTGTTCGGTGTTGCCACGAAAATACAATTTTTCAAAGCTTCCAGTGATCAGAGAAAGTGTTCTTAGTACTACTTGAAGTACACGAGTATAATTTGACGCGCATTATATTATAAAAAGCTAAAAAATTAACAGGTATACAGCATTGGTCTTCGAACTAACAATAAGCAGTCATAACAGAACAAAACGTGGTCTTTTGAACGAAAGTTGTTTCTTCAGTTTCCACCAAAGTAGAAAGTGCTTCCCGTGGCAACCCTAACGACGCTGCTACTTTCCTCGGCCCGCTGGCAGAACCAGCCAAGCGATCTGATTGGCTCTGGATAAGCGGAGATAGGACTAGGATCTATTCTCCTTATTCGCCTTGTTACAGCGCGCCCCGAGGAAAAGAGGAATCTGTAACACACCTTATACGCCGTAATCCACCATATTACAACTATTTAAACAATGCTCAAGTGCCTTAAAAAAGCGACAGTCCTGGCCTCCTGCAGCGGAAGGTCAGGGGTAGAGTCAGAGCTCTTCGGGATCTAATAATTAATCTTACCTGACAAAGTTGGAATAACGTCCGGGTCGTACGAATTGTCCGCCAAATCAAGTTTACGTATGTAGGCGTAGCAATCCTCGCTGGAACAAGTTCAGCTTTAGTCCAATTTATGGTATGTGGTTAGGTCTCATTTGCAGTGTCACCTAGCACTCGCTCCCTTTTATAGAGCGAGAAATAGGCACCCGTCAACCCGCTCTTACTAGCAACCTTACTTCTGACGAGACCCAAATGATGCCCTGGTTAACTCCTGCTGCATGATCGTGACGATGTGGTCTCCAGTTGAACCTAAACGGGAGGGGGAAAACGACAGGGAAAGGTGACTTTCTGGGCTGATCTCCTAAACTTGTGTGGCTTCTTGCTGTGGACACATCATCGCTACGAACCAGCCCAAAGCGAGCTCTCCCTGGACAATGAGGTCTGGTGCCCAAAATATTCCATGGATTCCAATATTACATCCAACTACAAACTACTTACTCTAATAGATTCCAGCACTATATCCTATAGATTCCAATGACATATAGACTCCATTCTATATAAGGTGCGATTTTTTGTGTAGTTTCGTTGTGGTTTCACTGTAGTTTGACGTACTTTTGTTTCAGTTATGAAAGTACAGTATGTGTACCATTTTATCTGTGCATTCCATATACTGTACTTTCATAACTGAAACAAAAGTACGCCAAACTACAGTGAAACTACATAAAAAAAAAAACACACCTATAGTGCGCAACAGATTCTACTACTGACAGTATACCGCCCGCTTACCTGGAGTGCGCATGGTCAAGACTTGAAACTAATTGGAATAGTCCGACTATGACCATCAATGTTATCGTCGTCATTCCACTTGTCTTGTAACACTGATAAATTCCGTGAAGAAGTTTGCACATCGATCGTTAGCTTTTCATTCAGTAATCAGCCAAAGTGTAGGTTTTGGGCACGGGCCAGTAAAGTTCAGTTCAAACACATCAGTCAGGCCAACTCCCCCCCCCCCTCCACTATGTCACAAATTCAAACCGCAGTCCCTCCCTAACCACTTCACGCGTATTGATTCTTCGAATGGTGAACGTAAGTCTCAAGGCAAACAGATCACGCCTATGATCTTGACACCTATATGACCAGAGAGAGGGGTCGCTCTCTCTGCCCCATCGGTGTACACCTCGACGCGGCACTGGCGCGCCTCCGGGACGATACCGCCGGCAACCGTCAAATTTTCTGTAGATGAATGCTTCGCCATCTGGAGCCCAGTAACGAAGGTACTTGAACGAAAGAATTATCGAATATATTATGCCAAAGAAGTTAGTAGAAACTAGATATGAAGAAAGTCAGCAACCATGTTTAAAAATGAGAAAGCATGACAGAGTCTGAGACAAGAGGTAAGTTTTTGCCTCGGTTTCTTTGTACTGTGGTTGGTTAGTATGGTTAATGGGGGAAGAAATCGGTGAATTGACT
Source organism: Branchinecta lynchi (assembly GCA_023053575.1). NCBI lineage: Eukaryota > Metazoa > Arthropoda > Branchiopoda > Anostraca > Branchinectidae > Branchinecta > Branchinecta lynchi. The sequence continues at coordinate 18,217,515 of JAKZAP010000005.1, forward strand.
TAGGCCTTGGCTGGCTTCTACGTCTTCTTGAGTAGGAGGGCGGCCTGGATGCTGGCCAAGACACCACCCCGGGCGATCGGGTTTTTTCCGAAACTCAGTTAGTTCTGAGGCCCGGGATTGGCCGTTTGATGAGCTGGCTCGTCCTTATGGGGGGAGTCAACCGGTGACAAGTTGGAGGGCGTACACAAATGCCATTGCTCTGTTCCATGATGCTTCTTCCTTTTCTTGGAGGAAATTTGAGGGTCATTTCAGTGAAAAGAGGTCCATGATTTTTTACTCGTTGACTTGGATGTGTTTGATTAAGCGATCACTGAGAGTGTCCTACTTGGGTATTTTCTTGAAAAAAAACTCGTGTATCCAGTAAGAAATCGAACGTCTATTGATTAAATCTTTCATCCTAATTAGACAGTTTATACATAATGTGTGCCAACATTGAATTATTTAAAATACTCGGAATGGGCTGCAATGGTCGTCCAGTAGACGATGTTGAAGATAAGGCTAGCAAGAATGAAAGACGCTGGTGTGGAGAGGCTGCACATTTTCCCGAACAAGGTTTTCTGTATCTTTGGTTGTTTCTTCTCGGTTGGTGCTGCCATCTCGGAAGAATAAGGTTCAACGTTCGTAAGCTTCGACTGTCGAATATGTACTAGAAAAAAGAGATGGATTTAGTGCTTCTGCAATACTGTCTCAGTTCTTCAGGGATTTCGAGAGATTCCTGCATAATTAGCGACCAAGTACATAGCCAAATCCCGCGGAATGCTATTCTGGTATACTATTTCCTTTTGTATTTCCTGTGGCAACGACAATTTCATGTTCGAAAAGTAAGCGGCTTCTTTTTAATACTATATTTCGTCATAGAGGCTTTAACCTCTAAATTTTACGAAGAAACTTGGTATCAACGTATTGAGCAGAATTTAAAATTGTGTGTAGGCTATATTGGGTTATTCGTTCCCTATGGCAAAACGTCTCCATGACAAGGCGTCCCCGCGGCTAAACCTCCCCCTCCAAAATGTCCCCATGCCGAAACGCTACCGGCTAAAATGGATCAATAACCAAAACATATTAATATTTTTGTATTTTTTTTTTGGGGGGGGGGTCAAGATTTACATCAGACCCTCCTTTCAGGTCGGATTAATTTAAGACCAGAGCATGGGAATAAGAGATCAATATCGTCCTGGTATAGTCTACAAATATTACCCCCGGTAATATGATTTTCACTAAACAAGATCTTGAACTTCCCAGTGTAGCGGTAGAGAGATTTAAGGGTATACAATGGTAGCGCGGAGGCGGTGTATTGGGGTTCTTTACCTTCGGTGGTAGAGCTATATACAACACAGGCTGCTTTATAAACGAATGTTTATTTTACCTTAAACGGCGTTACTAATTCCACTCCTAGCACTGACGATCAATACTTGAACTCACTAAATACGAGTATTGGCGACGAGCGAATAGTGAAGACGAAGACTCAGCCCTCAGACTAAAACTCCAAATTGAAGAACTCCAAAACTCCGACTAAAGACTGACACTCAAAACTAAAACTCGAACTAGGACTAACTCCGCGAGTTCCAACTCCCGGTTTAAATAACTTTCCTTGATCCCGGTTGTGCTTACCTTAATTGTGTATAAGCATTTAGCAATCTTTCGCTCACGTGAACCCAAGATTGCTTAGCTTAATTGTGTAGGAACATTTAGCAATCTTGCACTTACGCGAAACTATAGTTCTGTACTCGTCATCAAAAGCTTAATCGTGGTGACGTATACCGAGGGAGTTGTGACTTGCGGATCATTACATACACGTGTTACGAACATCCGTTACACCAGGCCATTTTTGTCCACCATAACGGCACTACGTTGATTTTTACATTCTGCTTGTTTGACTCTTTTTAGCTAGATCAGGCTTCCACTTGTTTCCTCTAAAGAGCTTAGCGTACTGGTAAAAAAAAAATTACCGGTTATGCATGTTGCATTCGAGGTAGTTTATTGTTTTGCCTGTGTTTGTTATTTATTTTGTAATTTTTGACCCTAGTTGGTCGTTTTTATGGCACTTGAGCTTACTCAAGTGCCATATAGCGATTGTTATTTCTGTCCGTCAGTTGGTCTGTCGGTCTGTCGGTCCCGGTTTTGCTAGTTCGCGCACTTCCAGATAAGCTAGGACGATGAAACTTGGCAAGCATATCAAGAACTGGACCAGATTAAATTAGAAATTGTCGCTTCCTCGATCCGACCATCTGGAGGGGAGTGGAGGGAGGGGGAATCCGGAAAAAATAGGAAAAATGAGATATTTTTAGCTTACGAACGGGTGATCGGATCTTAATGAAACGTAATACATGGAAGGACTTCGTGTCTCAGACCCTCCATTTTAAATCCAGACCGGATCCGGTGACACTGGGAGGAGTTAGAGGGGGAAACCGGAAATCTTGGAAAACACTTAGAGTGGAGGGATCCGAATGAAACTTGGTGGAAAGTACAAGCAAAGGTCCTAGATACGTGACTGATATAACCGGAACGGATCCGCTCACTTTGGGGGAGTTGGGGGGAGGGGGGAGAAGTCCGAATTTGTAGTGATCCCGCGAGTTCCGTGCTTCCTGATGTGCTGGGACGATGGAAATTGACAGGCATGTCTGGGACCCGACCAGCTTAAATAGGAAATTCCCCGATTCGACCATCTGGGGGGGGGGGGAGTGGAGGGAGGGTGAAGCCAAAATTTGAGGTATTTTTAGCTTGCGAACGGGTGATCGGATCTTGATGAAAATTGATATTTAGGATGACCTCGTGTCTCAGACACCTCACTTTAAATCCGGGCCGGATCCGATGACACTGGGGGGAGTTGGAGGAGGGAACCGGAAATTTTGAGAAACGCTTAAAGTGGAGGGATCGGGATGAAACTTGGTGGGAAAAACAAGCACAGGTCCTAGAAACGTCATTGACATAACCGGACCGGATCAGGGCACTGTGGGGGAGTTGGGGTGGGGAACCGGAAATTTTGAGAAACGCTTAAAGTGGAGGGATCGGGATGAAACTTGGTGGGAAAAACAAGCACAGGTCCTAGACACGTCATTGACATAACCGGACCGGATCAGGGCACTGTGGGGGAGTTGGGCTGGGGGTCCGGATTTCTAGCGATCCCGCGAGTTCGGCATACTTCCTGGTGTCTTAGGGTGATGAAACTTGGCAGGTATGTCAAGGATCCGAACAGATTGACTTGAGAACAGCCATTTCCCCGACCCGACCATCGTGGGGGGAGTGGGTGGATGGGGAGTCCGGAATCTAGTGGCGTGCATAACTTTTGAACGGGTGATCGGATCTTGAGGAAAATTGATATTTAGGATGACCTTGTGTCTCAGACACCTCACTTTAAATCCGGGCCGGATCCGATGACACTGGGGGGAGTTGGAGGAGGTAACCGGAAATTTTGAGAAACGCTTAAAGTGGAGGGATCGGGATGAAACTTGGTGGGAAAAACAAGCACAGGTCCTAGACACGTCATTGACATAACCGGACCGGATCCGATGACACTGGGAGGAGTTGGAGGAGGGAACCGGAAATTTTGAGAAACGCTTAAAGTGGAGGGATCGGGATGAAACTTGGTGGGAAAAACAAGCAAAGGTCCTCGACACGTCATTGACATAACCGGACCGGATCAGGGCACTGTGGGGGAGTTGGGGTGGGGGTCCGGATTTCTAGCGATCCCGCGAGTTCGGCATACTTCCTGATGTCCTAGGGCGATGAAACTTGGCTAGGGCGATGGAAACTTGCATAACTTTTGAACGGGTGATCGGATTTGAATGAAACTTGTCTGGTGAGCTATCGCCTCGGACGTTCAGTGTCACGTCCGAGTCGGGTCCGATACCTGTGGGGATGGGGGGGGGGGGGTGGAAAACTCAAGAAACTCTAAAAGTAGAGGGATTGGGACGAAACTTAATGGATGGAACAAGCATTAGGCCTAGATGAAATTGACGGAGCCAGATGGTTTCGGGGCTCTGTGGGGGGAGTTGGAGGGGGTTTCCTGGAATTCCGGTAGTCGTGAGTTAGAATAGTTCCAGATGTAAAACGACAACGAAACTTTGCAGGCATATTAGCGACCCGAATTATCTTGACTTAAAAACCTGACACAACGTACCCCCGGAAACTTCCGTTCCTAGATCCGAGCATTTTTGGGGGAGCAAGAGAAGAGAAATATGGACTTCTATAAATTGCAAACGAGTGGTCTGATTCGAGTGAAACTTCATGGGTGATACGAATCGATGGCCTCGACATGTAAAACATGCGTTCGAACCATATGCGACCACGATTAGGGGAATTGGGGGTGGGGGGACTTTTGACATGCACAAAAACCAAACGGATGGACCGAATGAGATGCAATTCGACAGTGCCGAGTTTATGCGGCCTAGATTTGTTATTTGGCGTCTGGGCCGGATTCGGCCAAGGTAGGGGGGGGGGTACTGGAAACTTGCAGATAGGCTATGCTCCAATTTCAGTCAAACTTGATGAGGGAATTAAGAGATTGGGCCCGAACCGGCTGCGACAACGTTGGTGGGAAGGGGGGGGGTACCGGAACTTTCCAAAAATGCTCAGATTCGAGTGAAACTTGGTAGATGGTATAAACGAAGATGCTTTAGGTGGTCGATTTTTTTTTATTCCGAACCAGATTCGTCCACGGTAGGTGGAAATAGAGTGAGTACCGGAAATCGTGTAGCACGTCTAGGGATCAAACAAATTGATTTATTGGGATGAATGTTTGAACAGTCATGTGCATTTGCAATCGAGACGATGCCGGAACTGCTCAGAAATGAGTGAAACTAAATATCCTATTTCTATTTCCGAACCGCCTTTTTGGATGGTGGGTGTATTTTGTGACGTTTTCATCTACTTTCTTGTACAGCCTACTCGTACAAGTGCCATATGAGCTCGTAGCTCTTGTTTTTTTAGTTTATATAAATAAATATTCAGGGATCATATAGTTGAAAAGATTTTGAAGGACATTGCCAGGGAAACTTTAGTTTGAGACAAGTTTTATGTTTATACAGAAATTAAAAAATTGTGTGTTTCATCCTCTTGTGAATATTTTGGGATGTATGTTAAATATTCTTTGAGCCCAAGTTGACTTTGAAACATATATTCAAACAATGTTTACAACGGATAAGTCAGCTAAGATTCTTCATCAGCGGTATTTCGGCCCTTCTTCGCAAGGGTCCTCGTCAGGCTGTCAATCTTCTGGGTTAACGTCGGGGAAGGAAACAAACCTGTAATGTGATTACGCCGAAATATCGCTGATGAAGAATCGTAGCTGATGCATGTTAAAGACCCATCTTACCTAGCAGACTTGCGAAGACCATTGTGAATGAATATGCAAAGAATACGTCATGGCCCTTCACGTACGGCGACACAGGTTGCTTTGTTGAGGCAAAGGAGGCAAACGTCACTAGAGCTAAGAGTGAAGTCAAACCGATTCCGAGTTTCGCCGAAGTTTCTTTTGGAGAGAGGTACAAAGGGAGCCATGACGAAGCAACGATTATCCAAGCCGGAAGGTAGATAGCAGAGATTGCCTCGGTCGCTGAACGATGCAGTTTTAATTCCAGCCGAAGAACAGAAAAGGTATAGTTTGAGAACATGGTTACATCTAGAAAAGAGATTCTTTCAATAATTGGTTATCCGGATTTAAAGCAGCTGCGACACAGTCAATCGGAGTCAATTTGCATCTGTACCTGAATCTCGAAGATAAAATAACATAACGACCAAATATTTGGAATAAAGATGCCTCGGTTGAACAGTAACGATTCTCGATTGCCGAGGCTCGGCCACTAATTTTTTGCCATGGTATAATCGTTCGCAAATAACGCAGCCGGGCTCGTTTGGCAGAAACAGCACTTCGATTAACCACGCTGTTTCGAATTGGGACGAGTCATTTGTGTTAAGCGATGCTCGCCCGTGGTCTTAGAGACCGTTCAAGATTACAATATTAAAGGACCCGTCGTCTCAATAATGTCAATGCAACTTACTTCCGTAATTGCATTAACTAATTCCTAAGCATGTAAACCCAAAATCCATATTTTATATTCTAAGCCCGCTAACGATACCTCACTAATCTTTGCACTTGCCACGTTTCAGTATTTTCTATGCACATTATGCTCCTGACAAGTGTTCGCGTCTCATGCTATTGATGAATAAAACTGGTTATCTGAGTTGTGCTAGAAGAAAATGATTGTCATATACTCAGCGTCTCTTCTTACCCCTAAATCTGTCATCTATAAAACTTAACAGATTTTCCGGTTTTGTCCGGATTCCGGGCGAACTGGTTATCCGGGTAGAAAACGATTTTCGCATAAGTGTTCAGCGTGTCTCCTTGTCCCTAAATCGAACATCTAATCAACTGCTTATGCATTTAACAAACTTTCCGGTTTTCACCGGATTCCGGACGAACTACTTGTCCTGCGAGAAAATGGTTTACATCATCGTGTTCTGCATGTCGTCTTACTCCGAAGTCGACCATCACATTAGCTGTTTATAAATATTGTGTGCCCCTCAATCTGAACCCCCATCCCTAAATGTAGGGCTACAAACCCCATCTACGAACTCGGCCTTGCTCTTGACTCAAAGAATCCTCACACCAGGTTTCATCAAAATATCTTATTCCCTTCGAGAGTTATTGTGCTCACAGACGGACAGACGGTCAACTTTGCGATGTCATAGGTATCCCTACACTTACGTTTTGGGATCCCAAAAACGGACCTATTAATATTGTTTACCTTCCTCATCGTGGTAGACTATGCCAAGTACTTCAAACTGATTTGAGCTCAAGCGCTTCCGCGGTTGTGGGGCACCCGGATGATTCATAAACCAGTCGATTCTGAGCTGATCGCGGTAGTAGCTATCTGCAAGAGATTAACGGAATTGATTGAGGAGCCCTCATGCTGAAGAATAAATGGCGGAAATTTTCCTGGTGATTTACCTTTCACTTAAAGTAAGGTTCTGATACGCCGCGACAATGTTTCTTCGTCGCTATAAAAAAAATCATTAGCGACAGAGCCCAACCAGCGCACGGGCCGACGAAGGTTGAAAATTAGCGTCTTTTTCTGTGTCTTATTTATTTTCTTTCATTTAAGTAGTGTTGGGCGATATTCGATATCGATAACGATATACCGATATATCGGACCAAATATCGATATCGAATATCGAAACGTAAATATCGATATCGAAAACGATATTTTTTCATTCATAATTATTGTAAATAATCCAACATAACCTACATTTATATATCCGAAATTGGAGCAATATGTCTTCGTAATTCAGTTCTTATTTATTCAGAGTTTGAGATGATGCAAGATGCTATTTAACGACAATTTCGTTAGTAAACTTTGGCGAAACGAGACGTATACTATAGCGAAACATACTAAAGAAATATCAATATCGATATATCGATTATCGAAAGTGAAAATATCGATATATCGATATATCGAAAAATCCAAATATCGCCCAACACTACATTTAAGTAGCGTGCCGGCACAGTCCGAATTTCGCAGTCCGGTGCGAATTTCCTTCTCCGCTCCGGACTTTTGACGCATCGCGTGCGGATTCGGTCCGATAATTTCGTGCCGGTTTGAGTAGAAAATATTCTACTTTTTCCTGAGCGAATTTTAAACGCATGCGAAACTGTGCTCTGAGAAGTGAGAACTGAAAACTTATAAGCTGTGTTTGTATTTTCAAATGTTTATACGACCTATTTTTTGTAGCTGCAAAACCATGTTTGTTAGAGAAAGGTCTTGGCTGCAATTGTCTGCTGAATACAAGCTATCAGGTAGGCAAACTTAAATGTTTACTAGGCTATCTGCAGGAGGTCTGAATATGTTTACAGTTTATCTTTTTAGAGTTGAACAGTGACATTTCACACACTTGCTGCAATAAAAGGAAAATACTGGTCAATCAAAGCAGTTGCTTAATTGCATCTTTCTTTGGTAGTCCTCAAAACTGTTCAAAGTTACATAGGCTACACCTCCTGTATTTTATATAAAGAATAGAAAATAGACAGTTTTTTAAGAACAGAGAATTTGCAAGCATTCGGCAATCAATCAGTATCATCTGACTGTAGGTTCCCGTCCGAATTTCTTTTTATCTGAAAACCTGTCAGGCATAGTGACGCGAATTTCGAATGCGCGTTTTCGCGTGCGGATTCTTACCGGACTGTGTGTGCAGTTAGCTTTACTCCGCCTTTTTCGAAATGGCGGATTACAAATAAATTACTTATTACTTACAGGCCGCGACCGAAGTCGAGTGCTGAAAATTTTCGAGCAACGTCGCCGTGAGACCGGAGGACAGGGTAGTAAATTCTTACAGAGATTGAAATAGAAGGAACAGTGTCATGAAACAATTGTGCCATTTTCTTTGGTTTAGATGACACTTTCTTTTAAAAGGACCCCTCGTATCTGCCTAAAAACTTTACAAATCCACTCCCTTCACCATCATTCCGTTCTGCACCTACGACTTTCCAGCACTTGTTCGGCCGAGCCGAGTTTGAATGTCAATCAGCGCAAAGCTCACCGATAAATTCAAGGTCCACCGACAACACTTCAAAATTAATGGCATGCGAAGTTTCAAAAATTTGTGTTTTTATTTGGAAAAACTTGGTTTTCAAATATTTTGTGCCAAACATCCACGTCGGAAAGTGGGAAGACAGGAGAGAATCCGCAAGTGCCAACAAAATAATAACGATTCACGGTGTTTTCGAAAAGGATGTTACTGAACCATTTGGTCATGAAAAGATATTTCTACAAATAGTTTTGCTTTAAAGGAAAATGCCCCAGTTCATGTCTTCAACACACTGTCCTTGAAGTCTAGCTTGCCTTCCAACGTGAAAGGGAAAAACTACTTACAGCTTTCAACTTCAATTTCTACGACCATGACGTCGAATGGAAACACTTTCAGGTCATCCTCGTACGGAAGCGTTACTGACAACCTGCAATATTGCAAAGCATCAATCTTTGGAAGTCACTAGAGAAGAGAGCAAAATAACACTAGGGAGTAGCACCAGGACTTAGACAAAATTGACACACTCGAGTAGCATGGACACTAGTATCACTAGCGATACAGAACGTCCCTACTGAAACTCAATCAATCTTTCACCAGCGCTGGCTCCGATAACTTCATATCGTGAACATAGCCGAAAAATGATACAGCCTCCATTGTTTCTTCGGTGTGTGCAGACCGCACCTTCGCTTTACTTGAAACTTCTGAACCCCAACATTTGTCTCGCTTTAAAATAATGATAATAATAATTTATTTGTAACCACTGCACAAAACAATGTGAGGATAGTGGAGTAAAGAAGAGAAAGAAACAAATAAACAACTGAAGAAACACTAATACAACAAAATCAACAGAACAAACGGATGAGCCCGTGATATGGAGTAAGCCGTTCATACGCTTGTCCAGATAAATTTTTATTAAGCTCCTGGAGTTTTGCCGTTATATCAGGGGCTTTGTATTTTTGGATTATTTTCCGATTTCGGTACGATATAGGTAAATAAAGTAGCAGGTAAATAAAAAAGCAGGTATTTACAGTATTTTTAGTAGCATGTACGTAGTTTACGTATGTCGCTCTTTTTCAATAAAATAAAAGTCCCAGAAAGATAGAGTATAGAGTGGTCGCAAAAAACTGAATACAAAGAAACCAAAGCCTTACGTGCCGCAAGCGTAGTGGTAGTGTGCTGCGCTAAGAGTATGGCCCGTTTTGAAAACCATAGAAAGCATAGGTATTGGCGCTACTCGGTAGTGTTATTTTGCTCTGCTAAAGAAATAACAACGGAACAAGATGACCAGCGTAGCTACATTGGATTCAGAATCCAGACATAAGTGAGACTTGGTGGGGATCGACTAAAAGCAGGAAAGGAAAGGCAAGAGAAAAGCAGGAAAGAATACTAAAACCAGGAGGGGCAAACTAAAAACGAGGAAAGAATTACCAGGATTCGAGGATCCGAAAAACTGGCAAGCCTTTCCTCTGTTTAGTATCCCGTGAGGGGTCGGAAACTTATATTTTTAACAGTTTACCTTTTCCTCCTTTTAGTATTCGAAAAAACTGGCACGCTGTGCCGTGCTTTTCCTCAGTTTAGTTTCTCGTGAGGGGTCGGCAGCTTATATTTGTAAAAGTTCACCTTTTCGTCATTTTAGTACCTTGTCGGCAGGCGATCATGAGTCAAGCGAGGGGTCAGTAATTAAGATATTCAAGTCCACCATTTCTTTCCTGGTTTTAGTAGCTTGTCACAGAAAGTACCAAAACAAGGAAAGAAATTAGAAATTCTAAAAAGTGGCAAGCCTTGCCTCTGTTTAGTATCCCATGAGAGGTCAGCAACTAACATTTGTAAAAGTTCGCCTTTTAGTATTAGAAAAAACTGGCAAGCTGTGCCGTGCTTTTCCTGTGTTTAGTATCTCGTGAGGTGTGGGCAACTTACGCTTGTAAAAGTTCACCTTTTCCTCCTTTTAGTCCCTCACGGGATACTAAACAGAGGAAAGGCTTGCCAGTTTTTAGTTTGCCCTTCCTGGTTTTAGTATTCTTTCCTGCTTTTCTCTTGCCTTTCCTTTCCTGCTTTTAGTCGATCCCGACTTGGTGGTCTCATTGAGATTTAGAGGGTTAGAATCGGCAGTGGAAACTTACAGTCGGCTCCAGAACAGAGACCCTCCGGGCCCGATTTGCAGTAGCTCTTCCGAAGTGTGCTTTTTGACTTGAGCGTCGGGGAAGAAGAGATCCGGCTTCCAAAAGCACTCTGCCATGGCTGGACTGACCCTCAGCGTTTGCCCTTTCGTCCGCAGTCGTCCGTCCGTCCATTGTTCGCGGAAGAACATAGTCAACGAGATTTCCTAGAAAGATTCAACACGAAAGTCTTCTTGTATTTGCACTAAAACGCTGAGAAACTAGATTTGGTGATTTCCATAATATCACCACGTCATCGTCAAAAGATGTAGTTAAATTATAGTCATTTTTTGGCATTAGCCTGTATCGGTTATACCGTCAGAGGCTCGTCATTTTACAATCATTTCATTCCGCAGAATCTATTCTTCTGCACTGCTGCCCAAACTCGGATATTTGTCTTAAAGGACACCTTGCACTACATTGTGTTTCATCTAAGATGTTTTAGATGTTATGCCATAGACTGACTACTTTAAAACTTTGCCGTGACTAACGCAAATTACACAAGGCTTCGGCTACTTTTGCCTCTTCCCGATGAAAAATTTATCTCAAAATAGTACTATGAAGTAGTACGAAAAAGTAGCATGCAGTACTAACGATGCTACTACATGCTTCTACTTCAAGGCTACCGTATTACTGTATACTACTGTATGCTACTATTAGCAAGACCGGATGCTACTATGGCAAGACAGGATGCTACTGGACACTACTACATAAGATTTTACCAGTATGAGGCACATTAAATGATAGTATTCTTTCCTATTACATAGTATTACATGCAACGTTTTCGTACTAGTACAGTACTACTACGCTGGCTAAAAAATTTTCATCGGGTTTCCATGTCCCCTGCCTCAGATGAGAAACTTGGCAAAACTTACATAACCGGTCTGCTGCCTAATTAGCTTATCGGAAACAACGATCGGTAGCCTGTAGCGTCACGTAAAAAGAACAAACGTGGCAAGCGGGATAAATAGTGTGATGCCATTGGAGGAGATAGGATACTCTTGTGAATTGTAGAATCTCTGGAACGAGAATGGGTGGAAATGCTTCTGAAGTAGAATGAATTAGGGTCGTAGGTACGACGTGTGAGTACTAACGTATGAGGTTTGACCCTCAAGGATCAGGAACACTCGGGCAAAGATTCGTACCATCACAGGAGAGAGGCAGCTACAAGTGGAAATACATTGAAAAATACACTACCTTTTCTAGTTCAGCAATGCTACTATTAGCAAGACCGGATGCTACTATGGCAAGACAGGATGCTACTGGACACTACTACATAAGATTTTACCAGTATGAGGCACATCAAATGATAGTATTCTTTCCTATTACATAGTATTACATGCAACGTTTTCGTACTACTACAGTACTACTACGCTGGCTAAAAAATTTTCATCGGGTTTCCATGTCCCCTGCCTCAGATGAGAAACTTGGCAAAACTTACATAACCGGTCTGCTGCCTAATTAGCTTATCGGAAACAACGATCGGTAGCCTGTAGCGTCACGTAAAAAGAACAAACGTGGCAAGCGGGATAAATAGTGTGATGCCATTGGAGGAGATAGGATACTCTTGTGAATTGTAGAATCTCTGGAACGAGAATGGGTGGAAATGCTTCTGAAGTAGAATGAATTAGGGTCGTAGGTACGACGTGTGAGTACTAACGTATGAGGTTTGACCCTCAAGAATCAGGAACACTCTGGCAAGGCAGCTACAAGTGGAAATACATTGAAAAATACACTACCTTTTCTAGTTCAGCAATCTTCTCAACCCGAATAACACTGATGCTTATGCCTACAACGAGCGTAACATTCGGTAGCAGACCTAAAAGTACAGTTAGCGGTTACAAGCAAAGGCGTAACTGAGCCTGTTTATATTTTTATCAAATTAAGTAGTTCTCTAAAAACTGAATGGGTGAATTTAGCTTGTTCATTGTTTCATAGTAGTTGCGTTTTTGCTGATACCATTGTCTCTGTTACCACGGTCTAAAGTCGTTTTTGCAGTTATCGTGGTAACTGATACCAGGGTCAAAAGGCGTTTTTGCAGTTATCGTGGTATCTGGACAGTTATCGTGGTATCAGATATTCAGATACTACGGTCTGACCGTGGTAACAGTTACCATGGTATCAGCAAAAACACAACTAGTGTCTCTATAGGACCGCGCAGAAATGTTGTTTTCTTAAACTTGCAGGTAACTTTCCGTCCGGTCCCTTGGGGGTGCGGATGGGTTGTCCAGTGTCCAAGTACCCTAACTCGTGACCCTCGGATAAACCGACGACAGAGCGGTTGGTTGGCAATAGAGGTTCCTTCAGCCTAAGCTGACTGCGAATCATATTTGACAGTTCAAAACGGATAAGTCAGCTACATTTTATTAGAACTATACTGAGTGGCTTGAGCCTGAAGAGGACCCTTGCAAGAAGGGCCGAAATATAGCTCTAAGAAAATGTAGCTGACCATTTTGCACCGTCAAATATGGTTGGTAGGCTCTAGCCAAACAGGCTTCACAAACAAGTGTCATAAGAACAAGACCGAGGTTTCGACGGGTTAGTGTATCCACCCCCTAAATGGGAGTATGTATTGATCTCACTAATACGTTCTTGCTAATACAGACTATCGGATCTTGTATATTCGGTCTTTGCGGAATGCCGAGCCCCGTACACATTTCATATCATCATAACAGGATAGGGCTATCCATCCGAGAGGAGAACGAATACTATTTCTCGATTCATCCTTGTGTTTTTGGGGTACAATGAGCTTTTCCAGTTCAGTTTTATTGGATGATTCCCGAGCCCCTTCAATTTCCCGAAATGTCAAGGTGGAAAGCCCGTCGACAGCTCAGTCCCATTCGTGGGCTGCCCAGGCACGACTCTATTAGCTCCGCTCCCCATCTTGATGCTGCACTCGGGCCAGGTTGTTCGGGACCAAATGATTGGCCCACTGAGGAAAATAAACGGAGACATGGATTCGACACGTCTGTATTCGTGTCTACGTGTTTATGTGTCTATATCAAATGTACTCGATGGACGTCATCAGGCCTGTATCACGAAATTTTTTCTGGGGGGGGGGGGGGTTGCCTTTCGGGCGGGGGGGTTTGCCTGCAGGTCGGACAAAAAAGAAGTAAATCAGAGGGAAAAGCCTATAAAGGTATATTTCGGGAGGGGTTTCAACCCCCTAACCCCCCCCCCCCCCCCTGGATACGGCCTTGAGCGTCATAGTTATCTTTGGCTTTGACCGAATTCCGATTTCGGCTGGATTCTGAGTGAACTACTTGTCCAGCGAGAAGATGAGGGAACTACTTGTCCAGCGAGAAGATAAAATTATATTTGAATCCAGCATGTATTCTTACCCGTAAATGACGCTCTCATAGACCAACCTCACAAAAAATATTTCTGGCCGGATTCCGGTGAAACTATTTGTCCGGTGAAAAAAAATAAAGGTTCAGATATGAATTCAGCATGTATTCTAGCATATGCATCGACGATTTATTCAACTTCAGAAGAAACTTTACAAATTTCAGGATTTTTACTTGATTCCGGACGAACTGCTTGTCCGGGTGAGAAAAAAAAAATGAAGTTCAGATGTGAATTCCTCCTTAACCCTACCTACCACCTCCTCTTTAATTTCCTTCTTAACTCTAGATCGGCTTCCACATTAGCTTAAAAAAAACATTTTGTTCATCCCTTAATCTGAAGCCCTCACCACCTCTAAAGGGCCTACTGGGCCCATTTAATTTGACCCGCACTTTGGTCCAAGTGAATACCAAGTTTGAAAAAAAATATCTTTATCCCTTAGAGAGTTATCGTGCTAACAGACAGAGAGACAGACAGACAGAAAAAGTTTACGAAGTCACATGTATTCCGTCCTTAATGTTTTGGGGTCCCAAAAAGCAAATAATATGGCCTCCAGAAGCAAGAGCTTCGGGATTAGAGTTGTTTGGGATGCTATGAACAGTCTTACCCGAAAAAGCTGGAATTACGTCCGGGTCGTACGAGTCGTCCGCCAGATCAAGTTTACGTAGGTAGGCGTTGCAACCATCGCTAAAAGAACGTCAGCATTTGGTTAGGTCTAATCTTTAGTGGTGTCACCTATCGCACTTGCTCTCTTTTATTAGGGAGAGGAATATACGCACTTTCACTAGCAACCCCCACTACTGACGAAACCCCTGGGATGTCGTGGTTAAGTTCATCATGCAAGATAATGAAAATGTGGCCTCCAAAGCCACTCGGGGGTCCTGAGAAAGTACTTTCGTTGGGCAAGAAGAAAGCACAAAGCGGTATTTTTACACGTCAGAACCTGTAAACTTTTGCCTGACAAATTTACGTCTCGTCGGCAAATTGGGATTTTTGACACGTGCGAAATCAAACTCTGAAGCTTTTGCTCGACAACTTTAAGTTTCGTCGGTAAATTGGGATCTTTTTACACGTGAGAAAACAGATTCTGTAAACTTTTGTCTGGCTAATCCGAAAAGTTTGTTTCGTCGGCAAATCGAGATCTTCCGAACATGAGAAATTAAACTCCATAAGCTTTTGCCCAACAAGTTCCAGTCTCGTCGGCAAGTTGGGATCTTTCTACACGTGAGAAATTAAGCTCTGTAAAGTTTTGTCTGACGAAGCCGGAAAGTTTGTCCTCTCGGCAAATCGATATTGTCTACACATGAGAAATCAAAGGAAGCTTTTGTCAGGCGACGACTGTTCTTTCTTGTCGACAAGTCAGGTTTTTTACACAAAGGAATCAAATCAACTTCTGCAAACTTTTGTCGAGCCAAGACCGAAAGCATAAATTTCTTCGTTGAACGGTGTTCTGTTTTTACACATACGAAATCAGATCCTGCACACTAATTCAAGTCTCATCGGCGAATCGGGATCTTTTTTTGTACATATTTCACCAAAATTCGCCACATCTGATCGGATTTTTTTTTTTTTAGATGCACCGTCAAACACTGTCACTGTCAAACTTTGTTTTGCTTCTGGGCAAGCATGTCTTTCAACATGACAACTACTTTTTTGCTTTAAATTCAGAACAATTGCTTACTTATTTCTGATCGCAAAATAAAATAGAGTGAAAAGGAAACGGAGTGTCCACAAAATTTTGTCTGTCGCGCATTTATTTGGTGTTATAGGCCTGGAACTTTGGGGGTTCGAAAACATAAGAGACTAGAATGTTTATAGTAAGCAGTATACAAATTTTGCCTGCGGCATTTAGTCTAATTTTTCCTGCTAATTATCCCTCTAGGATGATGTGCGAGGGATAAATATAAATTCGGATATTTCGGTTGGACTTCCGGCACACCGTCCGTCGTTGGAAGCATGACTCTTTACGATAGGTGAAATGAAAAGTTGAAGGTCTGACTGTAAAGATGCGATTGCTCATTACAGAATAGTTTTAACAGATGCATTACAGTTAGTTTTATACCAGTTTTATTCTCTGTTGTCGGGGAATGTGCGCCGTTGCCGCGAAGCGCGTTGCTGAACTGCACATTTTCGGTACAATTTTAAGTGCGTCGGCACAAATTGCCCCCCCCCCCCTAAAAGTAAAAGGCTAGTGACGCTCCTCTCCCCTGGATCGCGGGGTGTAGTTACAGCAACAATGTGGATTCTACTAATAATGGTATCCTTTGATTTACCTGGAATGCGCATGGTTAAGACTTGTTACTAACTGTAACAGGCCGATCATGACCAGCGACATTATCACCATTCCACCTATGTTGTAACACTGGGAAGACTTCTTGAAGGAGCTGGCATGTCTATTGTTTGTATTTCGTTCACTAATCAGCTAATGTGTATATTTTCCTCATCTTTGCTCTTAAAATAGTCGTGGCCAGTACCACAATTGTTTATTCACGAGTCAATAAAGTTCAGTTCAAATATCTCCGCCAGGCTGAAATTCTCTAGTTTCATGCGTAAACCGCAGTCCCTTCCCAAGGCCAAGAATACATATTTCCTTACGAGTTTGAAACTAAAAAAAGAAGGGTATTGATTCTTCACATCTCCAACTGCAAGTCTAAAGGCGAACAGAGCACGCCCGAAAGGCCGGGAGCGTGTCAGTCGGCAAGACGACCCAGGCGAACAGTCCCGCACAGGTTAACTTAGTGAGCGGCAAGTCACTACGGGACAAGCGCGTTCAACGGCATGTGGTAGGGGCTGTTTGGTTCAGAGGACATGGCTGTTTCCTGGACCAACAGCACCGTCCCCCACTGGAACCAACACACAAACACAGGACTGCGAACTAATAATTACCTGGAAGCCTACCACCGGTCTTAAATGCGAAGGTTGGACGTGTCCATCCACACATCTTCAAGCTGATCACAATCATCATACACCGCGAATCAAGCGACATTATCCTTGTAGGGTCGCAGTTCCTACAGACCAAAAATCCGACAATTCGCTCTCCGTCAGTTGAGCCACCGTCAGTTTGTCAACTTCAGAAATAGTCAGTTTGTCCACATGTCAGCTCGCCTACCGTCAGTTCATTCATGCGCCAGTTCACCTACAGTCAATTCACACAAACGTCAGTTGATACAAACGTCAGTTCGCCTGAAAAATCCGTCAATACACCAGCATATTATTTTCCCTAGACTCGAGGGTTGAATGTAAACGCGTGATGGTGGCTCGCTTGCCGCTCACCTCTACATAAGCTTTTCATAAAAATATATTTTATTTCCAAATTCTGTGCCTAGTGGTGCTAATGTCTACTGACGTTTGTGTGAACTGACATACCATTTGACGTTTGTGTGGATGAACTGGCGGTGGATGAGCTTACGGTGGCGAATCGACTTGTTGAAGAACTGTCAGATTTTAAGATGGGGTGAACTGATGTGGATGAACTGAAGTGTGGATAAACTGTCAGTAGGCAAACTGAGGTGGGCTAAGTGACGTGCGGACCAACTGTGGGCGAACTGACGCGTGGACGACCTGACGTGTGGGTGAAGTGACGTTTTCACTTTAAATATTAATCGATTGTAATTTTTGAAAGTCTAAACTTGCCTGACCTGGCTAAAATTTGAAAGATCTAACAGATACAAATCATCTGGGAGTAAAACAGGTTTTAAAACAAGGCGAGTTGCTGCCAGTCCAGACCCTTCGTTCGAGAAACTGAGAATCCTGTCTCCGTTATATTAACTACTTGGGTAATATAATGACTGGACGGATTTACAACTGAAGCTGGGTAGTGCCAAAACTAACAATATTTTGAAACGACTTGGATTGCCTTTGACTAAAATGAGCGCTCGAGATCTCGGTGAGGCAAAAATAAACGACTGATATGACTTTGCAAAATGAATGGGGGGGGGGGGGGGCCTTCGGGCCATCCCTGGACAACAACCTCGTTATCAAGCATAAAAGTTACTAACGACCTATCTGAATAGATTTTCCTTTTCACCCATCTTCACTTAAACAGTATCTAATTCAACAAATAAAGGTCGGCTCGACTTAGTACTCTCCTGGGATTGCTTCCCTTTCTTTCATGTATTTAATGACAGGGTCGAGTTGAGACAACTGTCAGATTTTCAAAGTAGGCGAAGTGTCGGAATTCAGGAGTGAGCCAACTGACGGATTTCGAATGGACATAGTGATGGGTGGACGTAGTGACAGGTGGGGTGCGTTATCGAAAGGTTAGTGTATTTTTTTTATTTATTTTTTACTGCGATATTTCCCTTTTCTTGTCTAGTGCGTTAATAAAATTATCATCATAAACATCATTACACTAACAGTTTCTATAAAACCCAGTACAAACCGAAAATAACTCTTTTGTATCCAGCAGAACGGACGGTTAGTTCCGTTCATGCTGCTGAAATTCTGTTAGAACTTAAATTTTACCGGACAAGCACCAAGTAGCTTATCTAGTTACCTTTTATTCATTTTAATTTAATGGGAGGGACTCCGCTGACAAAACGAAGAAAAGTAACTGCTTACTTTGTTCGTGGCATAAGAAGTTACAAATTATTTTATGTGAATACTGCTAACGGTAACACAACGTGTTTTATTCGTCTGGCGTTTACAATCCCAACAAATATTCGGATTTGGTTGCAATAGTACCCCAGTAGATGATATTGAAAGCGAAGCCAGCCAGCATGAACATAGCCGGAGTGGAGAGACTGCACATTTTCCTCATGTTAATTTTCCAAAGCCTCCGCCGTTTCTTCTGAGCCTTCGGTGTTTTCTCCGATGAAACGTCCACGAAAACAGGCCTTGCTTGGCGTATGTGCACTGAAAAACAAGACGATGTATTTATCGCTGCCCGAAAACTCGCTCCCACTAAACTATCATGTATGTGCCACAGCAGCAACCGAGCAAACTAAACTGTGTTAAGTGGGTCCTCCACTGGCAATCTTAAGCTGTCGGAAGCGATCGTAAAGTGTCGTTAAGCGGCCGGTTTGGCGGTTTCAGCCAATGAGAGCACGCCTTATCCGGACGAACACGATTACGATGGACTTGAGCTGTCGGAAGTGATCGTAAAATGTCGGTAAGCGGCCGGTTTGGGGGTTTCAGCCAATGAGAGCACGCCGGGTCCGGAAGAACACGGTCACGATGGACTTACGATTACCAGTGGCGGACCCACTTTACTTAGCAGTTCGGTGTTTGTAGGGCGGGCGTGGAAGATGGGACAGGTAGCACGGGAGCTAACGGCGTCGATAGCACGTCGCTATGACCACGTAACTCCGGTCGGACCCTCAGAAACACCGCACTAATTCTTTTTGCTGGGAAAATAGGTTTCCACCATGCCTGAGGGTAACGAATAATAATCTAAGCTCCGGACTGGGTCATGCACGGGCTCCACTATAGTTACAACTGGTAATAACGCCGGTAATAAGACCATCTTACGGTCGAAATTGGGAAGAAAAGAGGCCGAAATCGTAAAATAGTCGAAATGGAAAAATCCATCTCCGCCATTTTGAAACGTATCTTTAGAGTGTTCGGATCAGTCACAGACAAGAGTCACTAGTTGCGTTTTTGCAGATACCATGGTGTCTGTTACCACGGTAACTGGATCTGCAATTAGTCGTTTTTGCAGTTATCGTGGTATCTGATAAACGGTGCTCTGCAAAAACGACTATTGCCGAATTTGCACTTTTCGAAGTCATCCCAAAAGAAAAACAGATATCCAGTTACATCACTAAGTGCTAAACTTCTTTCTCACCAATCTGACAAAAACTGATGAAAGTGAGATGACTTTTTCAGATACCACGGCCAGTTACCACGGTCGGATCGTAGTATCTGAATATCTGATACCACGATAACTGGCCAGATACCACGATAATTACAAAAACGCCTTTTGACCGTGGTATCAGATACCACGATAACTGCAAAAATGACTTTAGACTGTGGTAACAGATACCATGGTATCAGCAAAAACGCAACTACCGACTTTAGCCAGTTTTTTTTTACCTTTGAGTGATGATGGTGGCAATGTCTTGAATTTCGCCGTTCTAAGTGTGACCAGGATGAAACGTAAGAGTGCGTAATAACCAAATTAATGAACCAAATTACGTGCAGATGTGACTGAATTTGGCCCCGGCATCAGTCGCCCGATCCCAGTTGCATTTGAACTGATTTTCCCAGTTGCATGTGAACTAATTGTGTTGCGAGAGCAACACTTTGGTTTTGTCCTCGTTTTTTTTTTTTTTTTTTTTTTTTCCTATGACTCCGATTTCATTTTATTCCTGGTAACTGAGAAGGGTCTAACCTGTGCGGTTTTTACGGAAAGTGTGGACCTTAGGCCGGATTGATGAATATGACATTACATTTTGGAAAGCTCCGTAGAACTCTTGCCTGGGGCCAATAAGGATGGTTTTTGCTTGTCATCGAGCCAGAGCCTACGGTTTGCGAAGTGAAGTGGAGTTGTATAGCCTATGTCAGAGAGGACTATCTGAAGTTGTGTAGCGAACCTTTCGTTTCATCAAAAGATGTTTCTGCTTTCGAGTGGAAAGCTCCGTTCTAGCACGCAAGCAGGCAGGCACCAGTTTCAAATTGAAGATGGACTAAAATCTATAAGTGTTAAATATATGCGGCAGTTACCCGGCCCCACAGCCAACATATCTCTTTGAGTGATAAATAGAAAAATCTACAGAGACAAAAAAGTGGCTTTTTCCCACGGGTCCGAAAGTGCTGCCATCTATTGTTTCTGTCCATGTCTGCGACGATTTCAGCTGAGTTTATAATTTTTTTTTTTTGCACTTTGGTTTGTGGTAGAGTAACGGTATCAGATGTGCCTCTTAAACTTTAAAAGTTCTCTCATTGCTAAAGAAACTAGAGCTTATCCTTTGCTCCTTTCTAAGTCGTGACGTTAGAAAGTTGGCCTACGGCAAAAAAGTCAACTTTTGAACTAAGACAGGTAGAATTTTTTTTTCGACGGCAATCGATAGCCATTGATGAGCCGATCAAAGTATATGCCATCCATTTTTTGGTACAAAAATTCCTTCATGACCAGTTTGAAAATTTCAAAGGGGTTGACAACTTCATAGTAAGGTACATTGAAACCAAAAATAGGCGATACCAGTTATGATACATATAGGGGACTTTTAAGCAACAGTCGACTGTTAGCCCATAATCATCTTCGGTAATGAGGGGTTTGCAGCTTTTGCTAGTTGGTATACCTGTTATTTGTTTCCGGTGTATTCGATGGTAAGAACAATTTGGTTCCCAATGGTAAGATATGCAAGGGACTTG
This sequence comes from Branchinecta lynchi, assembly GCA_023053575.1. Taxonomy (NCBI): domain Eukaryota; kingdom Metazoa; phylum Arthropoda; class Branchiopoda; order Anostraca; family Branchinectidae; genus Branchinecta; species Branchinecta lynchi. The sequence goes on from JAKZAP010000005.1 coordinate 18,238,853, forward strand.
TAAGTAATAATCGGCTGTTATGCTACAATCATCTTCTGCGATGATGGGTTTGCAGCTTTTGCTACCTGGTGTACCCATTATTTGTTTCCGGTTAACTTAATGTATATCACGGGAGAGGGACTTGTAAGTAGGAATCGGTTCACGAGGGGCTAGGAATTTTTGCAAATGGGTGCACATTGTATTCGATTTCTATAAATCTGACGGTACGAAAGTTTGTGTCGATGGTCTATCAATGTAACCGAGGATTAACTGTTTACACAACGGATACAAACGAAAATGTAAAGCAATGAGGTAGTTTCATAATAATTAATAGGGTCATCTACAGTATTTTAATCCTGAAAAGTTACGGATAGCTTTCTATTACCAACTAGATTATATAAGATATTGTTCCAAGTTTTCATCCGTCACGATGTCTACGATTGAAAAGGATAAAGTACAACTGACTGCAAAGTTAATTTAGTCCCTTCTTCCTATATTTTTTTGTTGTTGTTTTTACAACGCTGAAGAATACCTTTTGATCATATGATTATTTTTTTTAGAACATCCCGTTTAAAAAGATTATGCTATAATCATCTTCAGCGATGAGGGGCTTGCAACTTTTGATAGCTGGTATATCCATTATTTGTTTCCGATGAATTTGATGTCAATCACGGGAGACGGACTTGTAAGCAAGAATCGGTTCACGAGAGGCTAGAAATTTTTGAAAATTGGTGCACATTGTATTCGATTTCTGTAAATATGACAGTAAGAAAGTTTGTATCGATGGTCTATCACTATAACCTAGGATTAACTGTTTACGCAACGGGTACAAACGATACGGTAATGTAAAACAATAAGGTAATTTTGTAATAATTAATAGTGTCATCTATGGTATTTTAATCCTGAAAAGTTACGGATAGCTTTATAATATCAACTAGATTATATAAGATATTGTTCCAAGTTTTCATCCGTCACGATATCTACGATTGAAAAGGATAAAGTTCAACTTCGACGGCAATCGATAGCCGCTGATGAGCTGATCAAAGTATATGACATCCATTTTTTGGTAAAAAAAAATTCCTTTATGAGATACACCAGTTTGAAAGTTTCAAGGGGTTGACAACTTCAGTAGTAAGGTACACACTGAAACCAAAAATAGGCGATACCAGTTGTGAGACATTTAGGGGATTTGTACGCGACAGGCAACTGTTAGCTCATAATCATCTTCGGCAATGAGGGGTTTGCAGCTCTCGCTAGTTGGCGTACCTGTCATTTGATGAACAATTTGGTTCCCAAATGTAAAACATGCAAGGGACTTGTAAGTAATAATCGGCTGTTATGCTACACAAATCTTCAGCGATGAGGGGTTTGCAACTTTTGCTAGTCGGTATACCCATTATTTTTATCCGGTGAACTTGATCACGGGAAAGGGACTTGTCAGTAGAATCGGTGCACGAGGGGCTAGAAATTAGTGCAAATTGTTGCACATTGTATTCGATTTATATAAATCTGACGGTAAGAAAGTTTGTATCGTTGGTCTATCGCTGTAACCTAGGATTTACTGTTAACGCAACGGGTACAAACGATACTGTAATGTAAAACAAGGTAGTTTCGTAATAATTAATAGTGTCATCTATGGTATTTTAATCCTAAAAAGTTACGGATAGCTTTATAATACCAACTAGATTATATAGGATATTATTCCAAGTTTTCATCCGTCACGATGTCTACGATTGAAAAGGATAAAGTTCAACTGACTGCAAAGTCAATTTAGTCCCTTTTTCCGATATGCTTTTGTTGTGGTTAGGGCAATCGATAGCCCTTGAAGAGCTGATCAAAATATATGCCATCAAATTTTCTGAACAAAAATCCTTCATGAGATAAGCCAGTTTGAAAGTTTCAAGGGGTTGACAACTTCAGGAGTAAGGTACACACTGAAACCAAAAATAGGCGATACCAGTTGTGAGACATGTAAGGGACTTGTAAGCAACATTCGACTGTAAGCAACAGTCGACTGTTAGCTCATAATCATCTTCGGCAACGAGGAGTTTGCAGCTTTTGCTAGTTGGTATACCTGTTATTTGTCTCAGGTGTATTCGATGGTAAGAACAATTTTGTTCCCAATTGTAAGACATGCATGGGACTTGTAAGTAATAATCGGCTTTTATGCTATAATCATCTTCAGCGATGAGGGGTTTGCAACTCTTGATAGCTGGTGCATCCATTATTTGTTTCCGGTGAATTTATTGTCAATGTCGGGAGACGGACTTGTAAGTAAGATCGGTTCACGAGGGGCTAGAAATTTTTGAAAATTGGTGCACATTGTATTCGATTTCTGTAAATATGACAGTAAGCAAGTTTGTATCGATGGTCTATCGCTATAACCTAGGATTAACTGTTTACGCAACGGGTACAAACGATACGGTAATGTAAAACAATAAGGTAGTTTTGTAATAATTAATAGTGTCATCTATGGTATTTTAATCCTGAAACGTTACAAATAGCCTTCTTCCGATATTGTTTTGTTGTTGGTTTTACAACGCTAAAGAACAGCTTTTGATTATGTGATTATTCTTTTTAGAACATACCGTTTTAAAAGCTTCGATAAGTTGACAATTTCAGCATTTAACCGACAGCGAAGAAACAAAACCAAAGTGTTGCTCTCGCAACACTTTAGCCGGCGAAGCCGGACAAAGGTTGCCGCAACACTTCACGTTGCCCGGGCAATGTACACACTGAAACCAAAAATAGGCGATACCAGTTGTGAGACATGTAAGGGACTTGTAAGCAACAGTCGACTGTTAGCTCATAATCATCTTCGGCAACGAGGAGTTTGCAGCTTTTGCTAGTTGGTATACCTGTTATTTGTCTCAGGTGTATTCGATGGTAAGAACAATTTTGTTCCCAATTGTAAGACATGCATGGGACTTGTAAGTAATAATCGGCTTTTATGCTATAATCATCTTCAGCGATGAGGGGTTTGCAACTCTTGATAGCTGGTGCATCCATTATTTGTTTCCGGTGAATTTATTGTCAATGTCGGGAGACGGACTTGTAAGTAAGATCGGTTCACGAGGGGCTAGAAATTTTTGAAAATTGGTGCACATTGTATTCGATTTCTGTAAATATGACAGTAAGAAAGTTTGTATCGATGGTCTATCACTATAACCTAGGATTAACTGTTTACGCAACGGGTACAAACGATACGGTAATGTAAAACAATAAGGTAGTTTTGTCATAATTAATAGTGTCATCTATGGTATTTTAATCCTGAAACGTTACGGATAGCCTTCTTCCGATATTGTTTTGTTGTTGGCTTTTGATTATGTGATTATTCTTTTTAGAACATACCGTTTTAAAAGCTTCGATAAGTTGACAATTTCAGCATTTAACCGACAGCGAAGAAACAAAACCAAAGTGTTGCTCTCGCAACACTTTAGCCGGCGAAGCCGGACAAAGGTTGCCGCAACACTTCACGTTGCCCGGGCAACGTAGGTCTAGTTTTTGCTTGAGCAAGGCATAGCGGCAAAATTGCAATATAGTTTAGGAAGGAAATTCTACGAATATGGGAGTTCAGTTATTCGAAATAGACGAAGGGACTGGACAAAAAATGTATGAACACCCAGCTACACTGTCAGAAGTGTTATGACCAATTAAGTTTACACTATTTCGTGCCTAGATCTCCAACAACACCTTCAATTGGTAAAAAATACTAACGGGAACGAAAGAAACATAACAGATAACATCCCAAACTGTTATCTGTTGAAACCGCGAATCCTTCTGTTGTCGTTATGTAACTTCTGACAGTGTAGTATTTTTACCTATCGAAGGTGTTGTTGGAGATCTAGGCAAAAAATAGTATAAACTTAATTGGTCATAACACTTTATTTCTAAGTGAAAAGGTGTTATTCTTGAAACTGTTATGCGCAATCTGTTATGAAACTTCTGAGAGTGTAGCATTTGTAGTTTCGAACTTCACAACGGTAACGTTTTTCTGATCTGTGAGGAAAGGGGGGCAAAACTGAACTGAAACTTTCTTTGTCCTTCTAATACTAAAGGCGTATTCTCGCCGTTCCCCGAGGACTCCACTTGAGGAGTCCCCGCGTTTTTATTTGTCCCGGGGACTCACTCCCCTTATTCTCGCGAGTCCCCACGGACGGGGAATGCTCCAGTTATCATCACCATCATTAAAAAGGACTCCCTTTCATATTCTGAGGGGAATAAATTTTTGCTGGTGTTAATGGTGCAATTTAAATTAATTAAAAACAGTCAGAAGAAACAAAACCAAAATTAAAAGTGGATCAAGACTAATTTCGTCAACTGCATATCCCCGTGTTCTCACTGTTTTCTGTACGCGGAATCCGCGTGGAGTGACTCCCTCTATTCTCGCCGTTCCCTTTGATTCCCCGAGGAGTCCTCGGGGAACGGCGAGAATACGCCTTAAGAAGTTTTTCCAGTAGGCGAAGCGCGCCGACAAAACTTCTGGAGACTTATCCCGGGAGTCACAATCCATTTCCTCTATTTTTCATCTACCTGAAACACCCATAGGAATGGGGAAACCTGTTCTTACCAAGGAGAGTCGCGAATACCATCATGAAGGAGTATGCGAAGAACACGTCGTGACCCTTCAAGTATGGAGACTCCGGTATTTTTGTTTTGGCAAAGGAGGCGAACGTCACCAGAGCTAAGAGTGACGTCAAACCGATTGATAGCTTCGCGGCAGTTTCTTTCGGCGGAAGGTAGAAAGGGACCCAAGAAGAAGCAACGATTGTCCAAGCAGGCAGATAGATGGTAGAGATAGCTTCACTCGCTGAGCGATAAAGTTGTAGCTCCATTCGAAGACGAGAAAATGTATTGTTGGTTGCCGAAATGGAACCTGGAAGTAAAAAACGTTAAAAGGAAAATGTTACCCTTCATGACAGAAGAATCCACGACCCTATAAAAGTGTTAAAATTAATTCTACTTCAGTGGTAATTCCATACATTCTCATCCCCGACATTCTTCACTTTATAAGTGCATCCTATCTCCTATATCCAGCATGCCTTCTTACCTCTTTCTTAATCGACTATATCATTACTGTTTAAAAATATTTTAGCAAGACACTGATTATCTCGCTTGCCATTACTTGTCACTACTTGCCACTTATTGTTTCCGAGGAGCTCTTCCCGTCCGAAGACCGGTTATGCATAATTTGCCAAGATTCTCATCCAAGGCAAGGAGCTTGGAAAGAAGCTAAAATCAGCCGAAGCCGTGTGTAATTTTCTGTAAGCACCGCTTATTTGTATAGAGGTCAACTATCTCACAGCATCTGAGCAGAAATACTATGTTGTCTGAGATATCCTTTAATGTTAGAAGTCTAGGCTCCCAGCACTTCGTTATGGCTAAAAAAAAAAAAAAAAAAACATTTGTTCCAAGTCGTGCTCTCGCTGGCTACTTGTGAGTTTGATGTGAGGATGAAAGGCCCTGTTCAGGCTCGACAGCATAAAACCAACAGTGTTCTTTGAAAAGCAAGTACAGTGGCTTTCGCACTGAAACGCAAACCTTTCGCATTCACTGAGCTACGTAAGTCTAGCGCGGCTTTTGCGAAGACGCAACACAAGCTCTGCATAAAAAAAAGATCTACGCAGAGCAAGAATAGGATTTTGCGCAACCCAGCCTGCAGATGACCCAAAACTACATAAGTAGTATAGAAAGGGGGCTCCCACCCCACCCAACCTCTAATAAAATAAACACCTAATTACATGAAATTTACCAATTTTAGCATATTACATAGCAAATTAAAAGAAATTTTTTCTTTTCAAAGAAATTTTTGTTACATGAATACCCCTAGTTACATGAAATTTATCAATTTTAACATATTATATATCAAATTACTCCCTTTTCAAAGAAAGTTTTGTTTTCATAATTTAAAAACAAAGCCCCCAGAAATGAAAATATTACCCTTTGATCTCAATAAACTATTGATATATATACTATACAAAAAATAACGGTATCCTATACACTACCACTGAGTAAACAGTTCTAAATCCACATATGTTTCTTTGTTCTTGTTTTCCCGTAAAATCGGTTGCAAAATTAGATTTTTCTTTAAAAGCAACTCGTTAGCAATAGTATTATATTTCTGAGTTATAAACAAATCACACGGTCTGTCATTATGATTCATGACTACGACCAGCTTATCACCGTATTTTGTTTTAGCAATTCTCATTTTATATACATTATATTTCTTTCGTAATACTAATGCTTCTTTTTTTATTGTCTCATTGTATTTCTTTATTCTGATTATATTCAAGAGTTCCTTCGTTGACTCCATTTATTAGCGAATGATTTTATTTAATAAAATCCAAATCTTTTGAGAGGTTAATTCAGTATAGACGTGGCACAGAGTTTGCGCGATAATGTGACGATTACCGATTTTGGAATTAATAAAATATTTTTGCAAAACCCCACACCCCCAGACTTTGTAAAATAATTGCGTTAAGCACACGCAAAGCAAAATATAATGATGGCTATTAGTCTGGGTGGCCCCTGAACAGGGAAACTCCTAGGTCACTATAGGAGTTTTTTGAATCGCTACCAACAGAAACTGCCGGCAGTAGGATCCGAAGGTCTGATAGACGGTAATTAGCAGGGGCCAGGGCGCTAATCAACTGAGCTATCGGGGTCCTTGTCTAACTAGCTAAGTTTCCGATTTAAGATGAGAATGCGTTAGTCATGCCGGAGACTGAATTTACGTCACAAATTGGCGGCGTTATCTGTGAACGATGCAGATCATTAATACGCGTAGGAAATAAAGAAGATTTTATTAAATAAAAATACTAATCGCTTATAAGCATTTGATAACAGAAACCTTGCACCTTTAACAAATAAATGGGAAAAGATTAAATCATTTTGAAAAAATCATAAAATATTTTTGCAAAACCCCACACCCCCAGAATTTGAAAATTAAGAGGTGTGATGTTGGTACACCCCGATTGGTGTATTGTGTGTGGTTATGTGGCCTTAGTCTGGGGGGCCCTGAAAGGGGAACTCGCAAGTTTTTACGATCCTACTATCGACCAAACAGAAACTGCAGTCAGTGGGATTCGAGGGTCTGAATGGCGATGAGTCAACGCTCGGCGAAGCGTTGAACCACTGCGCCAAGGGTCCTTGTCTAATTTGCAAAAGTTTCCGATTTAAGATGAGATTGTGTTAGTCATGCCGGAGACTGAATTTACGTCACAAATTGGCGGCGGGAACTTTGAATGACGAAGCTCGTTAATGCGCGTAGGAAATGAAGATCTGTTTGACAGGTAGGAAAGAATATTCAGTACAGCAATAGACTACGTTTCTGGTAATCTCTCTTGACTTTTTATAGATTTATTACAATATTTATAGCCATTTAGACGGACTTAGTTAGTTCATTTATTTTTCGCGAGGAAAGAATCAAAACGTTTTACGCATTTCAGTTTCACGCTGAATTACCTCCTCAATTGTTAATTGCCCGCATTTTAGCAATGACAATAATTCAGTATACAAATTATAAATAGTTCTATATTCTGCTTTTCTATCAGCAATGCTTAACTGCTATTAAATTACTTCAATAATGACAGCACCCAGACTTAACGATGCAAGAGGTAATAGAAGAAACGCTTAATCCACTTAATCCTGCCGTTGAGAAGAGAAATTTGGATAAAAGTAAGCAATTACTAATATTCACAAGCACCATCTTTCTCGGCAAGGAAGTAGCAAGTATCTGTTAGAACGGGAAAAGTACTACTGTCTTTAACTCAGTTTTGTATAACTGTATATTCCGTCTTAGCCGCAATAGCAAAGGACTTGTGGACGCTCAAAAGGACTTAAAAATCTCGTATTTTAAGTTCACATATTTGGCTTTTCATTTTAGCTTTCGCTAAAAAGCAAAGCTTCCAACGACTGTATCAAGAACAAGTAAACTAAGAGCCGCAGGAGAAATTTTTTAAATCTGCCTTTTTCGGAATAATTTAGCTATACCTACCATACAAGTTCTAGCTCTTAACCTGTTCAGACCCCCACGAGTTTCAATCCTAAGACGTCAACTAAATGAAACACCGTTCTTCCAAATAAAGAGTACTACAAAATGAGTCGCAGGCCCAATTTTTGTGTAAACTAACTGTAATGCATTCCTTTGGCATATTTTGGTATATTAAATTTCACATATTCGGCTTTTCAGTTTAGCTTTCGATAAAAAGCGAAGCTTCCGACGACTGTACTAAGAAAAGTTAAACCAAGCGCCGCTGGCGAAATTTTATTAATCTTCCTTTATTCCGGAAAAATTTTGCTATAGTACCGTACAATTTCCGGTTTTTAACGTGTTTCAAACCCCAAGAATTTATGTCCTAAAACGAAAAGTCAATGATGCACCGTTCTTCCAAATAGAGAATACTATAAAATGCGCCGCAGGCGAAATTTTGGGTAAAACTAACTGTAGTGCATCACTTGCGATTGTTCCTTTATAGTTCAATGGGCACATCAAACTACCCCAATCCCACTCTGTAACAACCTAGGAACAATGCTTACCCCCTAGATCAGCAGCTTTTTCAACAGTTTCCTCTCTGTGATATTTCAAAGCGTCATTTTTTGGGCCAGTACATGCTCAATTTACTAGCTTGGACAAAGACAAAAGTGATGTTTCTTATAATACTTAGTAGATCTTTATTTTATGCATACATCAGCTTGTATAATTCAGATTTGAATAGGTTATTTGTTTTTGAATGATTTTTGTAGCTATGTTATTTTTTATAAGCTTATTGCATATTCTGGTACATTTTATAAAGCAAGCTAATCGAGCTTCACAACAGTATTCCACAAAGAAAAACTTTTAATAGGCACATGGAACTTCTGATGAAACACTAGAACAATCAGGTAAACTGCATCTGCGGCTTGACTTCGGTGACATCTCAAATCTATCCTTTTATATCAAGCATTGCTGGGAGTTTTTGTATTTCCTGCCACGACATCCCAGCTCCTAAGATTTGGATCGCCGAAATGCCGGAGAGGTAAAGACAAGGGATAACAAGAAAACGGCCGATTTTCGTAGCGCCTTCTAAAGGAAGTCGGAAATGTTTATTTGTGAAGCATTTAATACAAAGTAAAGCATTAGAAGTGTCTATTGTGCTTTAATGTAAATTAATATATTTAAATTGACATATTCTGCTTTTCGTTTCAGCTATCGCTAAAAAGCGAAGCTTCCAACGACTGTACCCAGAATAAGCTGAACTAAGCAACGCAAAAGTTTTTTAAGTCTGTATTGTTTCCGCAAAAATTTGCGCCCGACATATGTTTTGCAGAATTTGATCTCTTACATATAAAAAGGCCAGATGTGCCGACAAGAATACCGACGCCCGATAACAGCATTCAGAATTTGATTTCTTTGTGTTTTGCCCGACAAGACAGTAAAGAACTTTAATTTTTACGTTGTGCGATGTAATGACGAGACTTGAACTTTTCGCATGCGCCCGGTAAAAATTTACAGAATCTGATTTATTTTTTTTCGTGTAAAAAGAACGTGATGTGCCGACGAGAATACCGAAGCCCGACAAAACCCTGTACCTACGAGAATACCGAGGCACGACAAAAGCATACGAAATTCGATTTCTTCAGTGCTTTGCCCGACAAATGTTTGCAGGATTTCATTTCTTGCGTATAAAAAGAACCCAGTGTGCCAACGAGTCAACCGACGCACGACAAAAACATAAGAAATTTATTTCTTCTGGAATTCTTATGTATAAAAAGAACCCGATGTGCCGACGATACCACCGAGGCATGACAAAAGCGTGCAGAATTCGATTTTTTTCAGTTTTTTGCTCGATAAATGCAGGATTTCATTTCTTGTGTATAAAAAGAACCGGATGTGCCGACGAGTCGACCGACGCCTGACAAAAGCATACACAATGTTGGGCTTCACCCGACGAAAGTACTTTCTCAAGACCTTTGGGGGGGAGTCCCCCCCCATAGTGACGCCCCTGGTGGCAACACTGCCGACGCCACGTAATAGTCTGGCGTTCCCAAAGTTTTGTTTTCCGTGAAAGATAAGACTAAATACAGGTCACTATTTTCTAGAGTAAGAGGTACAAGATTGAAGATCTTGCAAAACCTAGATCAAGAAAAAAAAAAATTTCTTTGGCCTTAGTGCTTCAAGCGAAAACGAGCATCGACCTTTCAGTCCCGAAGATATTGTTTGTCAACTTACTATCCTCTTTGTGGTAGATGATCTGACTCACTTCAAACTGTGTGGAGCTCAAGGGGACGCTGGGACTTCTTTGCGACCAGTTGAACCTCAGTGTTTCGCGGAAGTATCCATCTAGGGAAGACCGAGGCATTAAAAGACTTCTCTTGCTTTTCAATGTCTTCGCACCTCCAGTGGCAACTTACGTGGTCTACTGACCCTCAAAATCTCCGTCTTTGCAAAATCCTTGTGAACACTTAGTTTGAATTTTTCGCTTTTCAGCGCTAGGCGAGATTTTCCTAGGTTGCCAGACAATAACTTTCTTTTAAGCTTGAGATGTGTGCGAACAGGCGCTGCCAAATCTTATGTCGTTGCTCCTAGCAGAGGAAGGCACCGTGGTTCTATGATTTTTCAGCTTTTAACCATGGTGCCTTCAGTTTTCAAATATTTTGTGTCTTGACGCCACGTCGGAGAGCAAGTGTTGTCAATAGATAACAAGATCGCTGATTTCACGTGGAAACTAATTGCACTTTCGGAAAACAATATATCTATGCCATTTCGTCGTGGAAATGTCATTTCTAATAAGAGTTGTGCTTTAATGTATCTGATAATCCCTTTTTTCTCGCACTTTCCGAATATTTGGTTACGTCAATTCGAGCAATAAAGGTCCACGACGGATTTGTTATGCTCTGCTTACGGCTGGTTTTCTGGTTGGATTGTCTTCTATTAGTTGCGTTTCTTATCTCAGTTCTCCTCGCGATTCTTATCTCAATTCTCCTATTTCGCGTTTTATTCTTTGCGTTTTCGTCAGAATCGAGAACGGGGAAAGCTTCGCGATTCTGCAGAATCAAGAAGTTGCTTCTATAGTGAATTCCCGATTCCCTTTCTCCGTTCTACTTCCTGATTGGTCGACAAAGGGCGGATGTTCTACTCGTATGAGTAGGTTTTAAAGGGCGGCAAAATTGGTGTTTTTGTCAAAAGCGAGAATGGAGAAGAGAGAATAGCAAAAACGGTAATTTTTACGAGAATCGAGAATGGAGAAGCGAGAACTTTGACCCAGTAGACATATATTTATTAACGAAGGTTCCAGTAATTGTGTTTCAACGATTGACCCAGCAGACATATATTTATTAACGAAGGTTCCAGTAATTGTGTTTCAAGCTGCAAGTAACTCGGCATAGGAAGAAGCAGTTGAGTGGTCCCATGACACGTTCCAAGTCGAAGACAGCATAAAAGAGCATTCGCGTGTATCTACGCTTGAGTGTGCTCAGCTCCTTGAGTGGTAAAACTACAACGGATCTCTCTACCTTTAAGTTTAATTTAAGATTCAGAAACTTACAGCTTTCAAATTCAATTGTGGCCTTCATAACATCCAATGGATACACCCTTAGATTGTCCAGGTAAGGAAGCGTAATAGAATACCTGCAATATACACTAATCACTATCTGAAGGAAATATTGAATTTTGAACGAAAATGTAGAGAAAGCTTCCTAAATTCTACGTCCCTAATATCTTCTCCTGCTTCTTTTCTAGTATCTTACCTTGTTTACAACCCGCTACAAGTCGCTCTCCTGAAACTCATGTCACAAGAGGGGGTGAAAGATTCAACCACCGCTGAGCGCTCCAAACTGTGTCGATATGTCTCAAGTTTGCCTAATGAGACGCCGTCTCATGTAGGGGCCGCCGCATGATCAGCCCTTCGACTTCGTTTGATGATCATCGACCCTCGTCTAACTTCGATTTCAAGCAGCGTGCCGTGGTCCTGTAGAGCTTGGAAAACCGGAAAACAATAATTTATGTTTTCCTTTTTTATGGCACTTGAAGTTTCGCTCAAGTGCCGTATACCGATCGCTTTTCGGCCGGTCTGTCTGTCGGTCCACTGTTTTCGAGTTAGGGTACCCAGAAGGTCTATGACGACGAAACTTGGCAGGTATCAGTGACCCGACCAAACTAACGTGGAAATAGTCACTTCCCCGATCCGACCACCGTGGGGGGAGTGGAGGGATTGGGAATCCGGAATTTTGAGGCATGTATAACTTTCAAACAAGTAGTCGGATCTACGAAACTTTACACTTGAAAAGACCTCGGGTTAAATGTCCAATTTCAAGTCCAGACCGGACCCGATGAATGTGAAGGGGGGGGGGGGCGGAGGGGGGAACCGGAAATCTTGTGACACGCTTAGAAGAAGCACACCATAATTCAGGTGATCGCCAGTTAAGGTACTCCCAGATGTGCAAGGACGGTGAAAATCTACTTGAAGATTAGAGACTTGACAAGATCGGGTTAGAAATTGTCAATTCCTAGATCCAACCAACCACTGAAGTACTCATCGTACAAAAAAAAATTTAAGCAAAATATACATTTTCATGATCCCTATGAGCCCTGAGCCCATGATCACTTTTGCCTCATTTTGCTAAGAAATTAATTTCTAGCTCCCTTAAAGTGTGCATGTTAACCGCAAAATGAAACAAACAAATTTGACCAAACGATACATTTCATGATCCACGAGGGCCAATGGTCTTTGTGCCACTAGGGTTGTGCTTAAAAATGAATCTCTAGAACCCTTAAAGTGCGCATCTTAACCGAAAATTCAAAAAAATACTTTTGACCAAACGATATATATTCATGATCCGAAAGGGCCCATGATCATTTCTGCCTCTAGTGTTTTCCTTACGAATGAAGTTCTAACGCCCTTAAAGTGCGCACCTTCACAGTCAAGTGCAGAAATAAGATACTTTTTCCCAAACGATATATTCTCGTGATTTCCAAGGGCACATGATTATTCGTATCTCAACGGTCTTGCTTACAACTGATCAACGAACCCATGAAATGGCTAATTCCTACTTTCATTCTCTGACCCAGCCTTGCAAGTGCCATATGAACTTCTAGCTTTTGTTGTTTAACACAACGCCTTTGGAAAATGGGGTAAGATTCGAGATCAGGCAAGAAGTTAAGTTCGATAGAACTTACCATCAACAGCTACAGGGAGAGATGGGAAGTAACACTAACAAAACTTACAGTCTGCTCCAGAAAATACTTCCGTTGGGACGTACTTGCAACAGCTCTTCAGGCGTTAGCTGTTTGACCTGAGCATTAGGAAAGAAAATATCCGGAGTCCAGACGCAGTCTCTCATCATGGGATTCAACCTCAGTACTTGACCATTCGATTCCAGTCGTCGGTCAGTCCATGTTTCCCGAAAGAAGAGAGTTAGCGAGATCGCCTATATGGGAAGAAAACGACGCTATAGTAGAACTCTTTGAACGCCTGTAGCTGAACACTATTATATTAGCTCTATACTGGTACATTCCACCTCGAAGTCAACGGTTAGAGGTCCTTCTAGACTGGCATGTAAAGGTCCTTCTAGACTGTCATGGAAAAGCTTTAAAGTTTAACCGAAAAAGTCTGGAATAGGACAGTCTAGTCACTTATTGGCTTAAATTGGCTTGAAGACCCGCTGAAAATGCGTTACTTCACTGTTCCGCTATCCACGAACAATCGCTTTTCATATAGTGGAATTTCCATGTGATTTCTGGTACATCTATGCGCTTTTATTTTTGTTGTATGCCTTATGAGAAAGATTTGTGATTTTTTTTTTTTCAGGCACTAAGCAATCTTCACCAATCTCACCACTGCCCACTGAAAAGCCACGTTTGTGTTGAGACTAAAATTTCCCGGGTCATAGTAGAATTTACGCTGTGGGGACGGCCGCAGATATTCTGAACGTAGTAACTAGGGCAGATAGTGGAAAATGAAAAAATCCCTTTGCAGATCTAAATAATTCAGTGTGTTCAGTTAAATGACACAAAACTAAGTTGGCTTATCAGTTAAACTTTAAAAGTTTAAAAACCTTTCTTTCTCTTTTCCATTTTTCATCGCTTTCGTCGAAGGCTCAGAAATCCAACCTGTCAAATCTTCTCACTAAGCAAATCCATTATATTGAAGTTTGTTTGTCTTCCTTTTCTCAAGGTGCCTCGTTGACGAACTCTTTGGAGAAATGTGCCTTGATGAACAAATTTCAACTATGGAGTGACGCAAAAGCTTTCCGTTCCCGAGAACTACATAGGAATATACTATCTGCCTCGATGTGATGGCCGTAAGGATCTCGATGTGAAGGGGAGTACGTAAGAACTGTCGTTCAGTCTGGAATGACCTTAAGTCGTCAGACACTGCAAAATGCTTGCTTATCAATGGGACTCTATAGCTCTGTCCTATAGCATTGTCTAAATTGGTGTAATAAGCTGCATAGCAATGTACGTAATGTTTACGTCTTAATACACACCCTTGTTTAAACTGAAAGCAAAAGGTTCTTATCAATGCTTCCTTCAGTGTTGCCACCCTGATACAATTTTTCGAGCTTCTAAAGATCAGAAAAAGTGTTCTTTGTACTACTTGAAGCACACGAGTACAATTTGACAACCATTATAGAATAAGAAACTACTAAACTAACGGACGGACAGCAGTGGTCCCTAAATTAACAATATGCAGTTTTAAGAGAACAAAACGTGTTCTTTCGAAGAAAAGTCGATACGTCAACTTCCAAAAAAGTAGCCAAGCTCTTTTGTGCTTCCCGTGGTAACCCTGGCGACGCTGCTCTTTCGTCGGCCCGCTGGCGGAGCCCAACCAAGCAAATTTCTAGTTTTCTCAAGCTTAAAGTCCCACTTAAGTGACGCACCCCTCAAATAATAGAGAATGGGATACTACGAAAGGTGTCGCAGGCGAAATTTTTAAATCAGCTTTTTTCAAGCAAATTGAACTACTTCCCATTTAGATCTGATTGGCTCTGCATACGATATGGTTGAACCAGAGTCTATTCTCCTTATACAGCTTATTACAGCGCGCCCTGAGGAAAAGACGAATCTGTACACGCCGTATGACACCTTATTACACCTATTCGAACAATCTTATCACACAAGCTGCTAACATCTATCGATGTCAAAGGGTAAGATCTCAGAGAGCAAAGTTGAAGCACCGGACGACATGCGAAGGACCCTTTCACATTGACGCGTCGTTGCGATGCGTCGCGTATGCGTCTTGCGTTGCGTACAGGTTGCGTATCCTGGCTGAGCGCAGCAAAACAGAGGATGTTCGGTAGGGCTGAGCGAGTCTGAAGTAGTTTGTATGTCCCTGAGAATCTGCTTTCCTAGTTCAATTTCCAAAAGAATGAGGAATGACACTCGATTGACTCTCTGGATTGGACTCTTTCGCTGAATGGACAGGTGCGGGCTTTCGTTCGACTATGTGGCTAAGAAAATTTACCGTTTCCAATTCGACGATCTTCTCGATCCGGATGATGCTGATTCCTACTCCCACATTGAGCGGTTCTCGTACAAGCGGATCTGGAAAGTACTCGGTAACAACTTCGCGTATTTCACTTGTAATGAGAGACCCTGCAATGTTTCTCTATAGGTTCACTTCGAATCTACTCACCCTAATCAAGAAGCTAGGCGAGACTGCATATACTGTATACACACAGGAAACAAGTGGCAATCCGCTATGCCGCATACTAGTATACTGCGTTCAAACAAGAACAAATAAGCCAATAGAACCTCCATCTGTGGTCCCATGCACCGACTATGGATACCCCGACAAAACTGAGCAGAGCTAGAGCTACTTGCTGAACTTTGAGTTGACGCCCGTCTTCTTCCCTCTTCTTCGCTGCGCATTGAGAGGAAAAGAACATTGCAGGCGTGTATGACCCAACTCTCTAGTGACGTCACAATGTAAAACAACCAATAGTCGCAACTTTCTCGGGGCTCTACTGCGATAAGCTGTTTGTAGAGGTAACAAACTGTGATGTCCCGCGTAGCCCCGAACCTCCGATCGGTTGCATCAGGATATTCGACTCCGCATGGTCGTATTATACAGATCGGGAGACGGAGGTTCTTTTGCTTATTTGTTCTTGGTTCTAATATGATCCTAATTGTGCGTAACGTTCAGGAAGGATGAAAGCGACGTGCCACAGCTGCTTCTCGTACGAAAGCGAATAAGTGCTCGGAGCAGCAAAACGATTTGATCATCCTGTCTTGTATGTCGCCTTATATAGGTTGCGCACATACGCATCTAAATTATTCGGGATAGGGAAGCGCCATCAAAGCTCGGAGTTCAGATTAGGAAAAAAAAGCATTGTAAAAAGGCCGATTGTAGAAAAACGAGCAAGTGCCCTCGATTGTCTTCACCAGAATTCTTACCTGGCGAAGCTGGCGTAACGCCTGGGTCGTATGACGCATCTGTCAAATTGAGCTTCTGTCGATACGGGATGCACTCCTCACTGAAAGAAAACAGTGTCGAGTCCTACAAAAGATTAGCAAGGATTCGTGCAAGACAATATCCTACTAGATCAGGAGCCGAGTATCTTCGAACCGAACATAACTTCCAGGTCGAGCAATACTTGCACGGGGTAACTCTGGAACAGAAGAATGCAGTTTGGCGGTTCGACAACCCGTACCGATCACAACAGAAAAACTGGACCTACGTTGCCTGGGCAACGTGAAGTGTTGTGGCAACCTTTGTCCGGCTTCGCCGACTAAAGTGTTGCGAGAGCAACACTTTGGTTTTGTTTCTTCGCTGTCGGTTAATAATGAAGTTGTCAACTTATAGAAGCTTTTAAAACAGTATGTTCTAAAAAGAATAATCACATGATCAAAAGCTATTCTTCAGCATTGTAAATCCAACAACAAAAGAATATCGGAAGAAGGGACTAAATTGACTTTGCAGTCAGTTAAAATTTATCCTTTTCAATCGTAGACATCGTGACGGATGAAAACTTGGAACAATATCTTATTTAATCTAGTTGGCTATCCGTAACTTTTCCGGATTAAAATACCAATTATTACGAAACTACTTCATTGTTTTACATTATCGTTTGTACGCGTAGCGTAAACAGTTATTCTCACCCTCGGAGTCACGGGTAGAACCTAGTGCATAACGAACGCTTAAGGCGCAGGACAGGCCCGTATCCAGGAATTTATTTGGGGGGGGGGGGGGGTTTCCTTTCGTGGGTTTTTTTTGCCTGCTGGTCGGATAAAAAAGTACAAAAACACATAGATCAGAGGGAAAAGCCTATAAAAATCCTTCTTTTGTGGGTTTCGGGGGGGGGGGGTCAACCCCCTAACCCCCCCCCCTGGATACGGCCTTGGCGCAGGATAGCTGGGTCAATGGCCCAGCACTTGTTTGGCATTCTTCTCTTTATTTACAGCTCTCTGATCGCCTGGAGAATGGCCAAAAGAGAGCAGCGAGAATCATTCTGGATGATCATAACATTTCATATGACCAGGCTATCATTAAAGTTTAACCAAAAATGGCTGGGATAGCAAAATCTAGTTACCCATGACTTATTCACTAAAATTGTCTTGAAGACACGCTGAAAATGCATTACTTCGTTGTTCCGCTATTCACGAATAATCGATTTTGAAATAGTGGAGTTTCCATGTGATTTGTGGTACGTCACGTGATTTGTGGTACGATTTGTGTGTATGCCTTACGAGAAAGATTTATGGTTTCTTCAGGCACTAAGCAATCTTCACCAATCTCACCACTGCCCACTGAAAAGCCGCGTTTGTTTTGAAATGGAAATTTCCCGCGTCATGGTAGAATTTTCGTTGTGGGGACGGACGCAGATATTCTGAACGTCATAACTAGAGTAGACAGTGGAAAATAGAAAAAATCCCTTTGCAGAATCCAAATAATGAAGAGTATTCAATTAAATGACACAGAAGTAAAAGCTTTTCGGTTAAACTTTTAACTGGGCGTCCCTAAATTAACTGACCACAGAAATACCCTTTCAACAAATTTGGAGCAAAGATACTATGTTTTCCTTAGATCATCATACTTAGAATACTAGAGACCAACCAGCGCACGACCTTCCCACTGCTTCCTGGTCGTATGTTTTATTTATTTTCTTTCATTTACTCCGCTTTTTCGAAATGGCGGGTTACAAATAAATTACTTACTTACTTACTTAATGTAAATCCATACGCAGCTTTTTAAGGGGGCGATTCTGGCATACTTGCGGATTCACTCTGAGAAAAGCAAAACGAAACTTGACGCACATATTTGACGATGCAAAACGGATAAGTCAGCTACATTTTATTAGAGCTATATTTCTTCCCCTCTTGGCAAGGGTCCTCTTCAGGCTCAAGCCGCTCAAGCTGAAAAATGAACTTGTCGTTTTGCACCGTCCAATATGATTCACAATCAGCTTGAGCTGAAGGACTATCTGTAATTCCAGGGAAAGGGGTTCCTGCTCCTCAACTTTCCAAGACCAATTTTCCTCAGTCGTGGATTCGCTTTCCAGAGCAATTCCCTTCGCTTTTCGAAACTAGCGGACGGCCAAAAAGGCTCTGGAAAGTGAAGCGAATTTTATCCAAAATCGCCAAAACAGCCAACGCATAAACTAACGGGGCTTTACAGACAGGCAGAATCGTCCTAGACATGACGCCCTTCTGCTGGACAGACCATCTACGACGTCAAAAGACAACCACAGCCTTGTCCCAACTGATTATCTCCTGTTATTACCTTGCGTGCGCAAAGACTGGGCTTCTCTGGAGCAGTCTAAAGGTTACGACAAGAAGAGCTAATGTTATCGCCATGACCTGTCTCCCTCCACTGATAGAAAGCATACACATAGAAACACTCAGGTCCACAACATTAATGTATTCACTAATCACCTACTGTACATTTGGTTTATCATTAATCTAGGGACTGTTGATACAGGCTAGGCGGAAACTTAATAACGGGATCCGGGAAATTGTCGGTTTCGATACATTGAAACCCCTACGGTCCAGTAAGGGTTTCCACGTGGGGGTTTCCACATATTTTGCCGGAAGTAGAAAAATTCGTTCCAGGCTTTACGCCAAAAAGTACACAGTCTCCACGTGGCTACGTAACTAAACCGTCAGAAGTTTCATAATAGGTAACACGAGGATGCGCGGTTTCAACAGATAACGCGTAACAGATAACACTTCTGATTTTATCTATCGTGTTTGAAAACGTTACGCATGAAATGTTATGCTTAACAATCGTTGCTAGGAAGAGCCAAAAAAGAATCTACTGACTTTATTCCTTATCGTCATGATGTCGGAAAACTTAACAGATAGGGGAGCTCGGGGTTGGATCGGGCACGGGGTTGGTCTGGACACCCGCGAAACAAATTTTAAACGTTGCCGGTAAAATCTGAAAAATAGAGAACATTCGCCTTCTAGTGAACTAACGTCGTACTAAAGTTTCATGGTAATTGTTTTTCTGGTTTTGACAAATATTGGTTTTCTTGAGGTAAAAGTTTTTAGCTCATGGTAGGCTAAAAAGCTGTACCGCGAAGATTATTGGTAACCGGAAAGCGATGAAATGGTAAGATATAGCTTAGTGATGAGGGTTTATAGCCTGCTTAGTATTTTCGAGATAGATCACTTAATTTTCCTGGGAACTTAGAATTGCCTACTATAAAGTACACAAATTTAAATTTTAAAATTTACGATATTCTGAACGGGGGTAAACGCCAATCCTCCTTGTGAAGTTCAGTTTGGGAAAACGTCAAACCAATGTGTTTCTTATGTGGGAAAGTCAAACAAGTTCGTTGAAAGAAAACCCGTGTGGGGTTTGAATATATTCTTTCTGCGCAAGAGTGAGACTAGAATCATCTTTCTGTAGAATCCTTATTGACATAATTTTGAAGTTACCAGCCCCTGGAATCGCTATAAGGTTGACTGAAAGTATAAATGAAGGATTTTCTTTTTAATGCAACTTCGCTAATGAAACATGTGTTTTCTTTAGTTTTGTATATACTTTTGAGGTCCGTTATTAGCATTTCCACTTTTTAACATGTTTAAATAATGTCGATTAAAAAATAGTATATTAAAAATAATGTCCAAACCATCAACCCCGTGGGTACGGGGTTGGTTCGGACAAACTGAAAAACAGTTAAAAATGTTTGCTAAAAACCTGCTGTAGAAAAAAATCTGAAAAAATTGCCAGCTATTCTCCCAGACATTCTACAGGTTTGACAACAAAAACGATGTAAATCCCCCAAGAAATGGCGGCCTAGCAAGAAAATGAAAATTAGTGTCCGGGTCAACCCCGAGCTCCCCTACATTTTGGCGGTTTTTGGTTCATCCTGATGGTAACACTTAATATGCATAACATTTTCAAACACAGCATATAACATCCAAAGTGTTAACTGTTACGCATTATCTGTTATGCACCACACCGTTACGTCACCGCTGAGGCATCAATGCGGGACTTCTGTAGAGGCTTTGTCGACGCCCTATGCGCGACCGATGGCTCTGGAGGAACTAAGGTCTAAGGTAAGGTAAATTACCTTTTGAAACCGCGCATCCTCGTGTTGTCTGTTATGAAACTTCTGACAGTCTGCCAGATAGTATCACATGTTTTTATGGCACTTGAGCTTGCTCAAGTGCCATATAGCGATTGTAATTTCTGTCCGTCAGTCGGTCTGTCGGTCCCGGTTTTGCTAGTTCGGGCACTTCCAGATAAGCTAGGACGATGAAACTTGGCAAGCATATCAGGAACTGGACCAGATTAAATTAGAAATTGTCGCTTCCTCGATCCGACCATTTGGGAGTGGAGGGAGGGGGAATCCGGAAAAAATAGGAAAAATGAGATATTTTTAGCTTACGAACGGGTGATCGGATCTTAATGAAACTTAAAACATGGAAGGACTTCGTGTCTCAGACCCTCCATTTTAAATCCAGACCGGATCCGGTGACACTGGGGTTAGAGGGGGAAACCGGAAATCTTGGAAAACACTTAGAGTGGAGGGATCCGAATGAAACTTGGTGGAAAGTACAAGCAAAAGTCCTAGATACGTGACTGATATAACCGGAACGGATCCGCTCACTTTGGGGGAGTTGGAGGGGGGAGAAGTCCGAATTTTTAGTGATCCCGCGAGTTCCGTGCTTCCTGATGTGCTGGGACGATGGAAATTGACAGGCATATCTGGGACTCGACCAGCTTAAATAGGAAATCATCAATTCCCCGATTCGACCATCTGGGGGGGGGGGGTGGAGGGAGGGTGAAGCCAAAATTTGAGGTATTTTTAGCTTGCGAACGGGTGATCGGATCTTGATGAAAATTGATATTTAGGATGACCTCGTGTCTCAGACACCTCACTTTAAATCCGGACCGGATCCGATGACACTGGGGGGAGTTGGAGGAGGGAACCGGAAATTCTGAGAAACGCTTAAAGTGGAGGGATCGGGATGAAACTTGGTGGGGAAAACAAGCACAGGTCCTAGACACGTCATTGACATAATCGGACCGGATCAGGGCACTGTGGGGGAGTTGGGGTGGGGGTCCGGATTTCTAGCGATCCCGCGAGTTCGGCATACTTCCTGATGTCCTAGGGCGATGAAACTTGGCAGGTATGTCAGGGATCCGAACAGATTGACTTGAGAACAGCCGTTTCCCCGACCCGACCATCGTGGGGGGAGTGGGTGGATGGGGAGTCCGGAATCTAGTGGCGTGCATAACTTTTGAACGGGTGATCGGATTTGAATGAAACTTGTTTGGTGTGCTATCGCCTCGGACGTTCAGTGTCACGTCCGGGTCGGGTCCGATACCTGTGGGGATGGGGGGGGTTTGGAAAACTCAAGAAACTCTAAAAGCAGAGGGATTGGGACGAAAATTATTGGATGGAACAAGCATTAGGCCTAGATGAAATTGACGGAACCAGATGGTTTCGGGGCTATGTCGGGGGAGTTGGAGGGGGTTTCCTGGAATTCCGGTAGTCGTGAGTTAGAATAGTTCCAGATGTAAAACGACAACGAAACTTTGCAGGCATATTAGCGACCCGAATTATCTTGACTTAAAAACCTGACACAACATACCCCCGGAAACTTCCGTTCCTAGATCCGAGCATTTTCGGGGGAGCAAGAGAAGAGAAATATGGAAATTGACTTCTATAAATTGCGAACGAGTGTTCTGATTCGTGTGAAACTTCATGGGTGATACGAATCGATGGCCTCGACATGTAAAACATGCGTTCGAACCATACGCGACCACGATTAGGGGAATTGGGGGTGGGGGGACTTTTGACATGCACAAAAACCAAACGGATGGACCGAATGAGATGCAATTCGACAGTGCCGAGTTTATGCGGCCTAGATTTGTTATTTGGCGTCCGGGCCGGATTCGGGGGGTACTGGAAACTTGCAGATGGGCTATGCTCCAATTTCAGTCAAACTTGATGAGGGAATTAAGAGATTGGGCCCGAACCGGCTCCGACAACGTTGGTGGGAGGGGGGGGGGTACCGGAACTTTCCAAAAATGCTCAGATTCGAGCGAAACTTGGTCGATGGTATAAACGAAGATGCTTTAGGTGGTCGATTTTTTTTATTCCGAACCAGATTCGGCCACGGTAGGTGGAAATAGAGTGAGTACCGGAAATCGTGTAGCACGTCTAGGGATCAAACAAATGGATTTATTGGGATGAAAGTTTGAACAGTCATGTGCATTTGCTACAGACAATCGAGACGATGCCGGAACTGCTCAGAAATGAGTGAAACTAAATATCCTATTTCTATTTCCGAACCGCCTTTTGGATGGCGGGTGTATTTTGTGACGTTCTCATCTACTTTCTTGTACAGCCTACTCGTACAAGTGCCATATGAGCTCGTAGCTCTTGTTCTTACTTGTGAGCATTGGCGACGTTCTCCGGAAAATCGCAACCTGATGCGCCATTCCGAACAAAATTGCTCTTGCCTGCAATGTTAGAAGTTTCATAACAGATAGCGTATAACACTTTCAAGAATAACACCTTTTCTCTTAGAAATAAAGTGTTATGACCAATTAAGTTTACACTATTTCGTGCCTAGATCTCCAACAACACCTTCAATTGGTAAAAATACTAACAGGAACGAGAGAAACATAACAGATAACATCCCGAAGTGTTATCTGTTGAAACCGCGCATCCTTCTGTTGTCGTTATGTAACTTCTAAACAGTGTAGTATTTTTACCTATTGAAGGTGTTGTTGGAGACCTAGGCACGAACTGGTATAAACTTAATTGGTCATCAACACTTTATTTTTAAGTGAAAAGGTCTAAGTGAAACCCTCGATGTCTGAAGATGCTGGGAGATTACAAATCTGAATAACACCCATCATGGGAAATTTTCAGTCAAACCTCATATGTCATCTTGTTCAAAACAGGTTTAAGAGAAGCTTATTTCAGAAGATATTTTGCATTCAGCCATCTAGGATTACAGTCAGACCAACGTAGAGCAATTTTTAGTCTTGAAAATTAACTAGTCTATGTTTTTTCTTTTCCTTCCCCCAAAAATCGCATGCGTTATGTCGGATCCGTTGAAATATTTCAACGCTTCCAACACTGCGATAAAACGCAAAGTTCTGCGTTGCTTGTCGCACAATTTGTGTCGTATGTCCCATGACACAGAATTTTAAGCGAAATTGCAGCAGTGTGAACCATGGGTAAGAGTCGTAACTAAAATCTGTGTGATGCTATTGGTGGGATTCGCCATGGCGCGATATTTTGCCGGAAGTAGAAAAATTCGTTCCAGGCTTTACGCCAAAAAGTAACGTTGTCCTGCGTAGTTACTACAATATGTAGGAGGAACACGACCATAGCTGGGTTGCGGAGAAAAATCCTGCTTATTAACAGGACATAAAAAATGTCAAAACGGACCTCAAATAAAATAATAGTTTTCGGTGGTCTCTCATTATTCACTAAGGAAGTACAAACTTATCCTTTGTCTTGTACTTGCACGCAGGGGCCAGAATTACACTGTGGTTAGTATCTTCTTTGTATCTGTCAACTCCTTCCTGCTCTTTTGGCGAATCTGTGTGTCTTCCACCATTGTTCTCCTCCCCCATTTTTGCTGTCCCCTTCTTCAAGTAGCGAGCAAATTTTTGGAGTGGCACACCATCCTTGATATACGATTACCACTCGAGGGTTTTTGATTCAGCGTTCTTTTGCTTTTGAAATTTGAGACAGTCTTTTCCAATACGCTTTAGAAACTTCCGGGGCTTCCAAGGATGCCTTGAAAATACTAGTCGAGTTTTTCACTTGGGAACGAATATGTACTGGGAATGTGGATACGCTTTCTTGTGTGTGCGTGGATAGCCTCCAAGGGAATAGCAAATGGGGAAGTCGATGGAGGGACGTTCAAGCATTGGAGTATAGAAAGAACTTCAAAGATCAGCGTAAAAGGTAAGTACAGTTTACCCTTGCCTTTGAGTTTGGAATTCTTCTAGAAGCCCTCTGAACAAAAAATCTATTAACCAATGCACTGTTTTTAAGCACTTTGGCTTTATACGGAGAGCCAGCTTTTGAGCGTGTTCCAGCCTTCTAACAATAGTAGCTATTAATTACTATTTCCTTTCCAACCTCACCCATAAGTTAGTAGGATACGCTGACCGTTCCAACCTTCTCGAAACAATAACTAATCGTAAATATTTGCTTACCAAGCTCGGGAGCGTAGTAAGCGTGGTTACTAGAGATCTCTGTAACGTGATTAGCTGGATTACCACGTGGAGTGATATTTTGCAGAAGAATGAAAAATGCGTTCCAGCCTTGACGCCAAGAAGCCAAAATTCTTGACGTCATGCGTAGTAACTACGGTATGTAGGATGGAACACGTTCGTAAAGTTATGTTTGACCCACGTGAACACCGACGGTCTTATTTAAAACTATCAAGTACTGCTCTAAGTTATTCCAGAAAAGGTAGTGAGTTTCCGGTCATCACAGAAATGTTATCTTCTTCAACCAGGCCCTTATCCAGGAATTTATTTCGGGGGGCGTTTGCCTTTCGGAGGGGGGGGGGGGGGTTGCCTGCTGGTCGGACAAAAAAGTACAAAAAACACATAGATCAGAGGGAAAAGCCTATAAAAATCATTATTTTTGCATGTTTCGGGGGGGGGGGGGTTGCCCCCCCCCCCTGGATACGGCCTTGTCTTCAACATTTTTAAATGTCACAGTTACATACCGATGCTCAGGAGAAGGGACGAGCTGCTTAAAGCCAGGCTTCCAGACTTTCGCACAGTCAAGCCAACCCTTCCAGATTTGCATGATAAGTGTGACAGCTAACTCTGCTATCCTTCAACATCCCCTAGATGTCCCCTTCAACATCCTGGGTGATTATAACATTTCATATAAAGAGGCTCTCATTAAACTCGGCGTTCCTAAATTAACTGAACCCTCGTTCGTGCTTCGGTCCAAGAGGAACACTGGCAATCAAATTTTGCCGTATCCTGCCACCTCGTCAACCCTATTTTTACACCGTTTCATTCCAACATTTATTCAGGTCATGTTAAATGTATTAGTTTATTTGTTGTCGTTTTTATGTATTTTGTAAATATTTCATTGACCTCTTCTAGTTTTAAGCTATTTGAAATTAAATTTGATTGATTGAAATTCAAACATCTTTTGCTTCCCAATCACAATTGGTCAATCAATCTCCATTTCTTTCTACATTTGCATATACTCGATCTGTCTCTCGTATGTGCCGGGTGTCCCGGCACCCGGCACATACGAGGAGTGTCCTTGGGTGTCCAACATCCCGGACTTCAAGAAGTTTGTGGCGTGGCTTCACCTTCCTGATCCGCCTCGACGAAACGGCTGTCTATATTCCGGAAGAAAAATCTGGAAGGTGACGCCTCTCTCTTGTTGTTCCGCACCACGGGCTAATATTAACTGACATGCTGGATCTACAACTGCGTTTGTTTTAAAGATAATTTCGTTAACCACATTGGCATGACATATCAGTATATTCGTATAGATAGATAGATATATATTTAATCTATAAAAGCCAACAAGGGCCATCGCAACACAACAACAAAAGAAAAAATATATAACAGCAAGAACACTATGACAATATTTAAATTTACAGGGATATACAATTTTTCCCGTGTGCGAAGCTAACCCTATCCGGAGGAACCTTCCAAATAGTTGAATAGCTATTTGCAGTTACTATTCTTTGGCCTTTACAAATCCAATTTTCGTTGGTTTCTTCGTTGATTTTTTGTGAAGTGTTTGTTTTCTTACTTGCAGAGATACTAAGGAGGCCTACCACCTCGACAACAACAGAGAGGCCTGGTGGACGACTATGCGCGAGGCGGCTGCTAACTCAGTGTTCACAGGGCCTTCATTGGCTCGCTGAGACGCAGCAAGTTGCATTTGCAACCTCTGAACAACTCCTCGACCAAGCATGCAGGTTAGTGTGCGAATCAATAGTGGCGTTTTTGCACACACCACGGTTTCCGATCCCACGAATTTACACCCGTTTTCGCAGTTACTGTGGTTCGCAGTTACTGAGCATCTGGCCGTTCAAATTCAAATTCACTTTATTTATCCCAAAATTCTTCATTGCGAAAAATAGCATAGGAAAATGAAATACTGACCGTGGTATCTGTAAAAGTCATTTCACATCATCACCAACACAAGAGCTTACCCGATGAAAAACTGATCTCAATATATACTATGAAGTAGTACGAAAAAGTAGCACGCAGTATTAACGATGCTACTACGTACTTCTACTTCAAGACTACCGTGTTACTACTGCATACTACTATATGCTACTATTAACAAGACCGGATGCTAGTATGGCAAGACAGGATGCTACTGGATACTACTACATAAGATTGGACCAGTCTGAGGCACATTAAATGATAGTATTATTTGCTATTAGATAGTAATACATGCAACGTTTTCGTACTACTACCATACTACTACGCAGGGTAAAAATTTTTCATCGGGTATGTTTTTGTCAAGTTGGTGGAAAAGAAGTTTGGCACTTGTGATGTGAGTGGATATCAGTATTTGTTTTGGGTGCGAATTCGGCAATTCTCGTTTTTGCAAAGATCCAGATACCGTGGTATCTTCAAAAACGCAAATGGTGTTTCTGTCGCCACACAGAACACTCCTCACCGAACACTCTTGACGACTAACCCTTCGCGCCGACGAAGAATTGCCAAGTGCCCAGCGAAGGGACAAAAACGTCATGGCAACAAATGTGATTGATTGGTCTACACAGGATTTGAATCAGTTTTACGGTTCGTTTGGGTGATGTTTCTTGTTCTTCCCGAGGTTCACTGGCGTGTTCTGGACTTAGTCATATACAGTATTCCTACTAGTATTTGGTTGAGGGCTTGATAGATGTCTAGTTCGGTTCATTTATAACCAAACACAAAGTACAAAATGTTATAGAACAGTACTTAACAATATAGAAACAACACGTCGTGACGGGAGACAAGAAAACAAGCAAAAGGAGACAAGCTTGCCGATGTTTGCAAAGAAAAGCCGCGAGTACTTCTCGAAGGCCTCGAAATACGCTGTTTCTGCCTAAAACAGACTCTTCTCTGTATTTCGCTACACCAGTAAGTTTTTCCTTCCACGTAAAATCATAAAGGCTGACAAAACTGCACATACGTCACTTACCTCAGGTTGGTATTTGTTAGTGTTTAACCCCTTTGCTCGCCCTCAAACACAGTTCGGCTCGTTAGTTTTCTTCAGTGTGCATATTGTGTGAATAGTTATAAATTCATGTCGGAGAGTTTAATTATGGAGGTTCGTCCTTATTTCATTTTATTTATGTTCTTGCTCGAAACGCGTCGCTCTGCAGAAAAAGAGTGTTTCGTGCCAAAAACCATGGTTGATAGTCACGGCGACCCATGAGAGAGGGTAGGTTTGTATTTGAAAGGAATCATTAGGAATGTTCGTGTGGATGAACTTATCACACATTTGAAACTCACAATATTAGATTGCCAATTGTTCATATGTTTCTTGTTTGTATGCTCACGAAAGATAATTAAGAATCCGGGCGTCACCGAACCACACCCAGGTGGTGAGCAAAAGGGTTAGACCCTAGCGAGTACACTGTCAGAAGTTTCATAACAGATAGCGTATAAAACTTTCAAGAATAACACCTTTTCAGTTAGAAATAAAGTGTTATGACCAGTTAAGTTTATACTATTTCGTGCCTAGATCTTCAACTACACCTTCAATAGGTAAAAATATTACACTGTCAAAAGTTACATAACGACAACAGAAGAATGCGCCGTTTCAACAGATAACACTTTGGGATGTTATCTGTTATGTTTCGTTCGTTCCCGTTAATTGGTCATAACACTTTATTTCTAAGTGAAAAGGTGTTATTCTTGAAAGTGTTATGCGCAATCTGTTATGAAACTTTTGACAGTGTAGCACGTGTGTGTGGTTTGTTCAGTGTTATCAATTTTTTGAAGAAAACTGCTGCTGGTATTTCCAAATACAGGCAGGAGCTGATTTAACCAGCAACAGCGTATTTCAAGACCTCCTTTAAATCGGATTATTTCTGTGACTTCCTTTCAGGTCCTCTTATCTGGGCTTGGACTGCATTGAGGATTATACCATCCGGTGCTTCTCGTACAAACAGTATGAAGTCTATAGGTATTTGGTTCAGGGCACGATAGATGTTCTGGCTGATATCTGCCAAGAAACTCTGTACCGAAAGGGTGAGCATTTCTTTCATGCTTCGTTCGCCTTAATCAAGTCCGGTTGCACCATACTTGAGCGGTTATTGCTGGTAATCGTACATGTACTGGGTACATCAGTTTTTTTTTTCAGCAATGATAGTGGTATAATCATTGTCACAATTGTATTTTTGATACATCATAGTATCATCCAGTTGTGTCAGAAAGTGGTGGTTATAACTGTTAGCTGCAACCCACAGCTTAATTAAGCTGTGCTGCAACCGTACTGAGTTGCGTTTTATTTGAAGTTCATAGTACAGCGGGAGCGGACGGGGAACTGTAAGTTCTCGTTTTATTCCCGGCGGACTAAGTCAGAAGGTACGCTGAACTGTTACCTGCCTCACCCAGCGTACAAACTGGCGATTAGTAGCGAGTCCGCTGGCAATCAGCGGACGGCCCGCTGGCAAATAAAACGACTTCGGGCACCCCGCGCCTTCCCTTCGCTAGCGTTGTTCTTTCCGGCAATGGTGATTGTAATCGTTGTGAGATTTTAATTTTTGAAAAGTAATAATATAATATACAGCCGTCGCTATTATAGTTTGCTCGGGAGTGCTTGTAAAAATTTTCACGGCAATTCGACTATTACTAGCATTCTATCCAACGACGACATGTCTAATATCGGGAGAGTCTTCAACTCGAAGGGTCGGTCACTTCCGAGCAGCGGGTGTTCACTAGACTAGGCACAGGCCGAAAATGTTCGGTTAGACATCCCAACCATCCTACCACCGTAACAAACTCGGGCAAAATTCATTATTATTATTTGTACGATTACCTAGAAGAAGTTGTAACTGTGATCCCCTGCGATAAGTTCTTTGAGAAATTGTTTGCAATACGATTAATGAGAAATATTTACGAATATTAAAACACAACTAAAGGGAAGTCAAAAAGCTAGATGGCTTCATCTGTCAACAAGGAAAATGTCCAGTCGGTTTACAGCCCGCTCTACTGAATCTCCTCCCACCTCCCTTCGAAACTGAGCGCCCACGGCCAGAGAGAGCTTGTGCTTAGCGAGTTCCAAGACTGCCCCCCCCCCCCCCACCGCGTTGCCGCACTGAGCTATATCGGAATAGTTTCGTCCTAAAATATGTGGAAGTTTACACACTACCGCAAGAGTAGTTATAATAATATTAGGTATTTGGAGTCTTTTATTAATCGATGAGTATGATTATTGTTATTTGTATATTGTATCATATCAAGGCTTATAGTATTTGCCATAAGGGCAGATACACTGATATTAGTGTTTTGGTCCGATCTGTCGAAAGTTATAATTTAACGAATATTATTATTTTTGTTTTTATATAGCTTCATCCGTTGACTGAGTAAGTACGCTATTTGGCATCGTGTCACGATTTGTGCTTATGTTTCAAATCAATCAATAAATCACTTGCTGAAGAAAAGAAAGTTCTAGTGTTAAATTTGAGAACACATTTCCTACGTTCGAATCCGACTTTACGTTTAAATGTGAACAATACCTGGGACGCGAGACCAATCGATCCTTGCGTCATTTCGAGTAGATCAACGAAAAGACAACTCCTTTCACCAATGTTGACAGGACAGCTTCTTTCCTAATTCAGCTTTGTCATTGTTGCCTTGCAGAATTCCTGAAGCACTCCCATTGTTTGCACTCGGCCGTCGTTGACTACAAGAGATGTAACATACTTTATTATTCACTACTAAACATCCTGGACGAGCGCAACAATATTCCAGCGCCACCAGATGAGCAGGTGCGGAGTTTCTGTTGGTAAGAAAACTCAAATTCGACATTCTATCGTTTCTTTCCCATAAATCAGG
The DNA here is from genome assembly GCA_023053575.1 of Branchinecta lynchi. Taxonomy (NCBI): domain Eukaryota; kingdom Metazoa; phylum Arthropoda; class Branchiopoda; order Anostraca; family Branchinectidae; genus Branchinecta; species Branchinecta lynchi. Next base: position 18,269,287 of record JAKZAP010000005.1, read on the forward strand.
GATACTTTTCTCCTTGTAATCATTTCCCAACTTCAAAAATTTAATGAAGCCAGCTGAAAGATTTTCTCTCTACCCCATATGTGATCCATGACCATGATGGTAATACTCTTGATGACTAACTCTACTTGCCGATGCAAAATCGCCCTGTACCTAACGGAAGAGCCGGAAGCTGTATCACAGCTGCTACCAAACATCGCCGTGATTGGGTAACACAGGATTGAGCTGTTGAGTTTGAGTCGTTAGTGCTACGTTTTGTCGTTCTTCCCGAGGATCACTGGCGTGTCATATAGAGTACATAGCTTCAACGCACGACAGAGTTTCATAATCTACTTTTTCGTTTGATATACCTAAGAATGAACCAATTGAGATCGAAGAAAGTCTCTTAAGAAATCTCTGGGGTAAGAGTATAAACACTGAGGGGTTAGGGTTTTAAGGGCTTTGAAGGATATTTATCTTTTGATTATTCTCTAGAGACCTGAATTGTGTTCTTTAAAATAAGAGCTATATGGCACTTGTAACGGTAATTAGCATGTATTTCAGTTAAGGTTTGCATGCTAACGGCTGTAGCTACCTGGGACAAGTTAAAGCGTCACATGAGAATTTTTTTTGAATCTGCTTTCTCTTGCAAAATTTAACTACTTTCCATGCAAATTCTAGATTCAATGGAGCTACAACCATTAAATTCGATGGTGCAAATCCACCGAAATTCTAAGCCTTAAACGCCAAGTAAATGACGCATCCTTCTTCTAAATAGTGAAGACTACGAAATGCGCCGCAGGCGAAATTTTGTTAAGCTTTGGTGATCAAAGCGCCTTTTTGTGGTCCCAAATAAAATTACCACACGGACTACCAATTAAACCATAGAGCTGTCCGCTGAAAAAAGTAGTGGTCTTTCAGGTAGAGTAGATACAAAGCAATTTTATTCTGAATTGACAGCAAACAAACAAAAAAGTTTGCACGTGCTTATTCGTGCAGTACTGTAATAATCAAGGATGAAGGGTAACCAGCAGAAACCACCGTTAAATGGTAAAGAAGGGGAGATAAATAAATGCCACTTAAATTACCGAGTTCAGTAACCGGGGTAATACCGAGAAACTAACTTGATAAATAAGGAACAAATCGCGACCGGTCTAACAACCGAATTTTGTAATGGAATAAAATTCTTCATAAAGCCACCTAAAACAGCCGAATGCGACAATTCTGGTAATAGATATGGACTAAACAAAGGTCCGGTGAATTACCAAATTTGGTAACGAATCAGAACCAAATAAACCTGATTAATTACCGAATTATTAAATAGACTGACCAGATGCTATGAACCAGACTTGAGAAAAGTCAGTGAATTACCGAATTCGGTAACGAACGCGACCAAATTGACACGTTAATTCACCGGCTTTGCAAATGGACAGACCGAATGCGGTGAAATAGATTCGGACCAAACAAAGTTCCGGTGATTACCGAAACCGGTAACGCATGGGAACTAAACAAATATATACGTTAAATAACCGAATTTGCAAACGGAGAGGCCGGATGCGTTGAAATAGATGCGGACTAAACAAAAGTTGAGTGAATGACCAAATTCGACAAGGAATGGGAACCAATAAACGCGCTAAATCACCTAATTGGAAATTTGCAGGGAGGAAGTGCAGAAAAATGTGAAATTCTGGAAATGTGCAGAAAAAAAAACTGTAAAAACGGGCATCAACACTTCGCCGCGATGCCCGCTTTGACTGGACTTCTCGAATTTGACCGAATACCCAAAAGGTAGAGGTCGTGCCCCCCCCCCCCCTCCTCGGGACGACCCTGTTCATTTATATTGGTATACTCAAACAATGCATAAAAGGATCCATGCATTGTTTAAATATATGTTTCCCAGTCAGCTTGAGCTCAAGGAGTATTTATTTATGGTGGGTATCAGACAAGTGTCGTATAAAACATTATTTCGGCTCTAGACAAACTCAATGCAATGGCAGACCCTACTGCTCCACCATCTTGCCGTATTTCACAAACCACTTGGCAATGCAAACAGTCAGTTCATTTTGTTGGTCGCTAATACTGCGAACACATGATCACGATTACCCGGCCAGATTTTTTCAACTTTCATCATGAAGTTGAAACAATCTCAACTTCTCCGTCTGGTATTGATGATGGCCAAACATCCGGCCGGAATTTGATTGAGCGAGCACCCGACCCTGACCTTTTATTCAAGTTAGTCTGGGGCCCAAGTTTCAAAATGTGAAAAGTAGCTTTCCCGTCGGGGTAGCTGATCCGACTATGGATTCTAGGTAAATCGACCACGCTGATTTCGAATCTGGGCGGGATACTGCGATCAGACATGTGCTAAAGATGTTACGCACCAACACTCAAATTCGGATGTCTTGGCGTTCCATTTCATTTTTCTGAAGCGGATCGAAAACTAATATCAGCTAACCAGCTATGGTGATTCCAACTCTGACTAATAACTATCCTTCAGAAACAATGGAAAAGTTTATTTAGGTATGTTTATTTACGGTGAAAGAGTACATTTATTAAAACCATATTTGCAAAAGTTGGTCCTGTCAACTTTCATATTTAATCACAAATGAGTTAGGCTTCGAAATCCTCTTCTTCCTCGTCTATTACAATGACATTGACACATTTCACCCCGGATGCGCACAGTAAATCACGAGATCTCTTGGTTACAGCACAAGAGCATTTTTGCTGCAAGATTTCTTGCAGGCACAAAAAACACCGACCACACTGTCTGGAAAAATATGGCCCATCAGTTGCCACTGATTTTGCTCCCCCACGTATCGCATCGGCCCATCCATAGTCCAGTGGGTTCAAAGAGACAGGTCTTGGGTCGTGAGCTTGCGTCTACACGGAAAATTGCAAAAATGCACGCAGCGAGTGAAAAAAAAAATGATCTGTCGGTGGGTGGCAGCCACATGAGCTCCTTTTTGCGTGGCAAAAGATGTATGCGGAGATCATTTTTAGGCAATTCTTCAGCCGTTTCATAGTATGGCTGTCACTCTGCTTTAAAAGGACAGAAAAGTTTTCTCTGATTTGTGATGTCTTGTACACACTACCATCATTTACACTTTGTTCAATTTCCATCACAAGTTCCTCAACCATTTATCGAGATACCTGGCCTTCTCTGCAACAAGATGACGACCCCTGCATCCAGAAGCAAGAAGAATATCTCGCTCAGTTAGTGCACAAGCATGTTCAATTACTATGTTAACGCTCCTTGACGCTTCAGAAACTCTGCGAAGTTGAGACTCTGGCCTCTCTTTACATTCTTTTTTCAGGTAAAAGAGGAAGTGTCAGTATATGAAAAGTCAACACTTTGAGACCTTAACTGTTGGACCATCGGACTAGGAGTTGGTGTTGATGTCCAAGTTGCAAAGTGTCAGAAGTCCCATCAGTTAACAAGACTGAGGACTTAGAAGTGGAAAAAACTTTTTCCTACAAGTTTCATGCAACACACAATCACAAGCATGTTCAATTACTATGTTAACGCTCCTTGACGCTTCAGAAACTCTGCGAAGTTGAGACTCTGGCCTCTCTTTACATTCTTTTTTCAGGTAAAAGAGGAAGTGTCAGTATATGAAAAGTCAACACTTTGAGACCTTAACTGTTGGACCATCGGACTAGGAGTTGGTGTTGATGTCCAAGTTGCAAAGTGTCAGAAGTCCCATCAGTTAACAAGACTGAGGACTTAGAAGTGGAAAAAACTTTTTCCTACAAGTTTCATGCAACACACAATCACAAAAATCAGGTTTTGACATTGCAGTCATGAGCTTTTTTGCAGCAAATCACTTAGCTTGTCTAACACTTTAGCCTGTGACAAAGGAGCGATGTCAGTTGTTTGGCACACATACACATAGAAAAGTCGATCAGTTTTCTCTTTTATGGGCTGTTCGCAAACAGCATCCATTATTGGCAAACCGTAACCATCTACAATCTCTTCTTACACTGATTAAAGATTGAGAAATCCCTTGATAAACTTTTCATGATATTTGGCCTTCTCACTGCATGCCACCAAAGATTTAGGTGCTGCCAATGGCAGCACCTGCCATTGTAGTCATCAGAGGCCTATAGTGCCTGTCTCTTACTGTCTTCAATGTATCACTGAGCTTGTCGAGGACTCAATCCTCTGATAAAGGAAGAATATCCGTGTTTGGCACAAAATAAGTAGTCAGATTTCTCCTCTTTCTTTAGGCTATTCGCAATCCGGACCTGTTTCTTGGTCAGTTGATCCATTCAATTTCCTGTAAAGAAAAAAATATGTTACAACTATAGGTACTTAGATATTATAGTATTAACAAACATTGCAATTACAGAGGAATTTACAGTCGTCAAAACAAATATAATTCAATAAAATTTGTTGATTTTTAGCTTGGCTAACTAGTGGCAAACAAAGACCATAAAATATCTCATAAGAAAAAGAAAATAAACAATACAAACACATATTAGGGACTCAACATGGTTAGCCTTTTATAATAATGGAGATTTTTGCAAGTAAACTTTATTCTGACTACCATAGTTGTGAGTAGCAGCTTCTGGGTTCTGTATTTGTCCCTGTACTGATGATCAAACCAAAGGATATGAAAATATTTCTGCTGACTGTGTCGGAGACTCACAGCATCTAGGTTATTCACTAAGCTACTGATTTACTGTAGCCCGACTTTGCTACTGAGCTTCTCAGCCTTTTTAGCTGTTCAAATTAAAAAACCGCTTAAGTTGGAGAAACGGACCCTTCCCACAAGTTCATTTTCCAACTTGAGCGGTTTTGAGTCTGAAGAGTGACCCTTGCCAAGAAGGGCTGAAATATAGCTCCAATAAAATTCAGCTGACGTATCGGTTTTGCACCATCAAATATCCTCCAAATGTGTCCGGCCAGTCTGTGAAAAATAACTGAGTTGGCGTGAAGCACTCAATTTTCCGTCAAACCAGTTTTTTTTCATGAAAACAGTTATTTTTCCTGAAAATCAGTTGATTTGTTTTCAAAACAGTCATTTTTTTAAATCAGTCAATTATTTTTCAAAGCTGTCATTTTTGCTCTTGAAAACAGTTCTTCTTTCTGCAGCAACAGTCAGTAAATACCTTGCCCAACCTTGCCCCCCCCCCCAACAAACATTTCAGACAATGTTTACAACGGATACGTCAGCTATGATTTTTCATCAGCGATATTTCGGCTCTTCTTGGCAAGGGTCCTAGTCAGGCTGTCAATCCTCTGGTTCAACTTCGGGGAAGGAAACAAACCTGTAATAATCAAGGTTTGTTTCCTTCCCCAAAGTTGAACCAGAGGATTCAACTCTGGTTCAACAAACTCGAGAAATCGCTAGCGGAAGAAAATAGGGCTGCTGCGAAAGGCAGCAGCCCTATAAACTCTGGAAACAAACCTGTAATAATCAAGGTTTGTTTCCTTCCCCGAAGTTGAACCAGAGGATTGACAGCCTGACGAGGACCCTTGCCAAGAAGGGCCGAAATATCGCTGATGAAAAATCATAGCTGACGTATCTGTTGTAAACATTGTTTGAATAAATGTTTCAAAGTCAGCTTGGGCTCAAAGAATATTTATAAACATTTCAGCTAGTAACGCCTCTGACAGTGACAGTAACTTAGCATAGCCTCCGGCCTCCAAAAATGAGGCTTTTATAATGGACTGACTAACAGTTCTGTAACATTCACAAAAAAAACAATACATACCATGAATTATCTTAAACTCTCGACAGTCCAACTTATTTGCTGTTTAATCTGGGCCTATAAGCAAGTGGAGCTTTCTACTACCTAAAAGGCCTTAACCCAAACTCAAGAACAACCACATTGCAGCTCTGCTTGAATGATTTTTACCTGTATATTCTTCTTATTATCCTCCAATTCTCAGGTGAAATATCTTGGAATTCTTGGTTTGTAAACACTATTGCCACTTTTTCTTGTCTGGAACATGTGACTTTTGGCCGCAAAAGATTTTCTGCTTACTTTTTATATTTACTTGCAAGGAACCGGTCGTAGAATTTTGGCTTGCTCTGTCGAAGAAGTGAAAACTGTCATTAACCGCAGATTTCTGCGACAGGCGGCAACGCTGCTTCAGAAATGTTTGAATGTTTGTTTACATCTGCTTGCTTTTGATTGGTCGAAAGTTGGACCGCGGATATAACCGCACAAACCGCAACCGCAGAATAGTTAGAGTGTAAGAGGTTAGAAAAGCATGTGCGATATACCAAAAAGCTGTATCCCGGTAACTTTCATGAGTAACAGAACGTACGGGAGGTCGTGTGATCTCTAGAGGTGTTGCCCGAGTAAGTCCCTTCACTTTTAGAAGGAGAAGACTTTCGGTTCAGTGGACCCCAGACTAAGTTCAAATTTTTCTCGCAGTTCATTCAACGCCTTCGTCACTTGCGGGACGGAGAAGACGGCACTGAAATGTGGCGTCCCTACGGCAGAATTTGTGGCAGATTATACGCGAAGAGCAGCAGGGGACATGTTCCGGGTAAGTCATTTATTTATACTTGCAGAATAGAAATTTCAGTATTTGAGCCTCCTTTTGTTGCAATACCGCTGCCGCATCGCTGCTGCAGCACTTTTGCACAATATGCCTTTTTGGACTCACTTTCTTCTTGGCTGAAGCGGGAGCGCTGCAGCACTTTCCAGGGAAGCACGGACTTGGTCAGTGAGTAAGTACGTGATTCTCGAGAAGCGTTGCCGTCTTCCTCGGAAGCACTGCAGTGCAAAACGGATGTAGAAAGAATCAGTCCGGAATCGGCCGAGAAGTGGACCTGCAGCATGCAACAAGAACGAAGGTATGGGTACAGTGTTCCACCGTGACTTTCTGACAACCTGGAACGGTGAAAGTGACTGAAAAGTAACTATATAGTAACTTTTGGTCAGAGCTGGAACGAACCCTAAGCCTGTCACAAGATTCTAGGCTCCCCCTCCGACTTCCCCCACCCCACATTCATCGGATCCGGTCCGGACCTGAAATGGGTCTTTTCAAATATAAAGTTTCATTAAGATCCGATCACCCGTTCGAAAGATACTTGCCTCAAGATTCCAGATTCCCCATCCGTCGACTCCCCCACGGTGGTCGGATCGGAAAAGAGACTATTTCTAAGTTAGTTTGGTCGGGTCTCTGATATGCCTGCCAAGTTTCATCTTCCTAGCACTTCTGGAAGTATCCTAACTCGAGCACAGTAAACCGACCAGCCGACCGAAAAGTGACCGGTATATGCCATTTGAGCGAAGAGCAACTGCAATCAAAGTAGGAAAGTGACGATAAGATGTGTCTTTCTGTTATATGACGGTAATTTTTCGGCAATAGCTTACCTTCTTAGTTGCTGAATATTTCAAGAATAGTTAGCGGAAAAACGAAGCTGTAGCCTAACACATTTCTTTCGGGTTTTAGGCCCATTTTAGAAATGAAATGTAACCCTACTGTCCGATCTCACCGCTCTTCGGTTAAACTTTAAGGGTTCGTGAATTAGCATTGTCCTATTCTTGAATAGCAGAACAGTGAAGTATTGCATTTTATCGTGTTCGAGCTTATTTAAGTGACTATGTGCTAACAAGATCGTCATACCTCGGCCCTTTTCGTTTAAACTTTAAGAAATTGCGACAGACTTACCTTGGGAGACAAGCGAAAATGTTGGTTCCATCGAGATCAGATGAAATACGTTCCTGTGCTCACTAGAGCTTGAATTCAACCGATTTACTTAAATCATAACGATCCTTACAGGCCACAAAATAAACATCAGTCGTGGTATAAACAGAGTGATGCGAATCCCTCTGATCGTAGTTGAAGTTCAGTTTCTTTAGTCTCTTGTTTATTCACAGAGACACTGCACTGAGTACATTGGGACGAACTCAACAGCTTGCCTTGAACCACAAGAGAGAAAATCCAACCACTCATCAGCAACTCTGACACCATTGATTATGCTACTTTTTTGTACTTTCCGTTTATTCTTGTGATTGGACGACCTTTTCTACATTAGAAGGCCACCTAACGGAATACTCTGATCCACGTTTGAACATTAGATGGCGTCGCCTACACCAAACTTCGATCGACATGAGAGTGTAATGCGTATGTGTTTTACTAGAAACTGTGTAGGCTAAAGTACGATAGGTCTCACGAGCATTGCACAAATATGATGAGTTAACTTTACCAGGAATGTTTTTTTAGATGTTTTAACCTGAGAGCACAACGCAGCCGAATTCTAAATAGATTGCGATTTTTCCTGCGCAGCGCACTTCCGCTCTGTTGATTATTTGAAAACTGGCCAGATCCACATTCAGTTTTTCTAACGCTGTTACAGAGTAAAGAAGTACTATTTCTTTGTCATGAATGCGTTTTTGCGAGAAAATTTTGAGGTGGCATGTGAGGAGGAGGCGGCGGAGGGAGGATTTTCTTTCGAAGTAGATCCGTCGAGCTGGTCTGTAAGGAAGCATTATGAGACTGAGTCAAATAAGACGGACGAACCAGCTGTTGCTTCAAACAAAGCCTGGAAAAAATATGTTTACGAGTGCACGGAAGGCTCTATCTTCTTCGTTTGCAAGGTAAGGCCTTAAAGAGAGGGGGGGGGGCTTGCTTATAAACTGGAACTGGCAGTTGGGGTCTGGGATTGGGACAGTCTACAACTGAAATTTTTATATGCTCTGAATATTGGTTACATCGTGCGAGAAGGTATGCCATTTTGTGAAATTCTCTAAAATCGTATACATTTTATTGGGTGGGGCAGCCCAGTATTTGACATACTGTACCATAACCGTGTCTGGCGTAGCTGCTATGCAAACGCTGGTAGGCTACACCAAAGGTTTGACATACAAGAATCAGGCATTTGTGGTTGACTGGGAGTCTATCTGGTCGTCACAGCCGTATAGCCGTCGATAGCTTCACCATGTGCTCGTGTGCTTATGTTCGAGCAAAACCCTTGCTGCGACTTGCAAATCGGGGTCACAGGAAAGCGAAAGCCTAGGTTGGAGATTCGAGGCTTAGGGTTCGTTCCAGCTCGGCCCGAAAGTTGCTAAATAGTTACTTTTCAGTCACTTTCACCGTTCTAGCTTGTCAAAAAGTTAGGGGGAGCACAAGGAAGAGCGTTACTTCAAAGTAATTACTATACCCGACCGTCTTTAGCTAACTTTCACTTTCCACGAGCCGTAGAAGTGAACTCGGGGCACCGAAGTGAGACAAGGTGTAATTGCTAAAGTAAACAGGACAGTATTGTGTGATTTTCAGCTGTACTTGCCCTTTTGCTTCTCGTCAAATGTGATTCGCCGATTAACCCCCCACAAAACTTCTAGTCAACCTCGTTGACGGTTTACCGGTCGGTCTGGTGACTTGATTGGGACTGTCAGGAATGAAGTTCAAATGACTATTGTTATTATTACTGCATACACTACTGGAGAAGAGAAGAAGCTAAAAATTTATTTAATGAACCTTGTTAACCACCTTTGACATCATTGGGTTCTAGATTCTAGAATCTTGGGCGTTCCATTCCTGATAAGGACTAAATAGTGTGCTAAATAATTTGCATGAGAATAAGAAAGACTGTCGCGATTCCGGCTGGAAACAATTATATGTGAAAATAAGGATTTAGCGACCAAGAAGACACAACCGGAATAGAGACAAACAATTTACGGGCATCGTCAATGTCACGGCTCCATTTACAAGCCTGAGCATTAGCTCCTCAATTCCTTCACTTGAAGAATCTGTTTCAAAATAATTATCAAGCCGTTCGTATGGAGCAAAACAAACAATATGTTTCTTTTCATCCTTCCCCATGCAGTCCCCATCTCTTCTTGCATTCAAGAAGCACGCGTTATCTCGTCCCGTAGTAGCTTCGACTGTTCTAGGTAATATTTAATTTGTGACGTCATACATAGTTACTCCGAAGTAACTACGGAGAGGAGCTGGAACGAACCCAGTTTGCCCTTGGTCGTTAAAGGTGTTGATAGGGATTTCTCTCTCTTGCAGCAAGATGAAAAATGGCCAATATTTCTTCAAGACATTTTTTCTCTGCTCCCTGGCGAACCCACAACTGCCCACAAGCGAACACAGTAGCAAGATCAGTTTTCTATGTACCTCGTTCCCGCTTAGTATGAATGTAACAGCCTGGTAACAGCGAGGGTTGCGCACTCTCAAGCGTATGCTCTTTTACATTGCAGGATTGTGGACAGCGCTGGTCATCACGCATGGCGAAGACCGTTGCCTACTACCGAGTCTTCAAAGGAACAGTTTATGAAGAGCACACCGCTCAACCACCCTAAACGTTTGTAATAATATACTAGTTGCGTTTTTGATCGAAGTTTTGGTCGCCGTTGGCTTAGCCGGTTGCTTAATTTCTGTTTTCAAACGCCGTCGAAGTTAGCTTGCTTAATTAGTGTTTAACGACTCCGGCGTTTCTGCAACGTTTCAAGCAAACTTCGAACTTGCTTGCTCACGAAGTTCGACGGTCAGAGTTTTAAGGACAAGGAAACTGTGATCGGTGACCAAAATTGGTATTTAAACAGAGACCTTTGAGTTTGAAGGTAACTTCAAACTTTAATAAAAAAAACAAAAAAAACGCAGCTACTGCATCAGGAGAAGCTTTCGTCTCCAAATACTCCACATCACGTTGCTAAGACTGACGTTATGGAATGAAGGCCTGTTATTTTCCTGCCGGACTTTCTGCGTTGAAGTTGAAAAATCTCAACTTGCCCGTGCGGAGTTGATGCCCAAGATCCTGGCAAGAATTACGGCCTGCGACCGTCCAACCCTAGTCGCCCGTTGGAACATTTATGCTGTGAACACACGATCGGGATTCCAAGGCCGGATTTTCCGCATGTTCATCATTAAGTTGAAAAAATCTAAAGTTTCGTGTGGAATGCCCTAGCCTTCAATCTTAACTTGGTATGCTTTAAAAACTCGGTACTTTAATTGAATGAGATAAACAGATGAAGTGGATGTTCTGTCAAACTTTAGTTGTCATTACTTAAGTAGCGGGTCCTATTACAAACTTGTTTTGTGAAGTGCATATGATCCAGGTGGGTGATTCGAGCTGTTCCTTTGAAGACGGTAACGGTGCGATCGTCTTGAAATTCTTCCGTCAGCAATGCCGTGAGGGACATGCCTATCGGATCGGACACTGGAACGGAGACCAACTTGTACAGGTAGAGGCAAAACAGAGTAATTAAGGGTCAGAGATGTTTCAAGTGTAGCATTCATTTATAAACATGCCAGTCTTGCGGCCGCTCTAGCCGGTTTCCGATCTTCGGCTTCCACTGGGTTTATGGAGTTCGTCGTGAACCATTACATCAGGTTGAAGTTATTACACATGTTGCCATTGGAGTTTAGATATGCCCCCCCTCCCCCCCCAATATCCTTCCAGTTCAGGGCAGTCGAGCGAATGCCCAGTCTTGACAACGGGTAGAAGTCGGAATTCCGTGTACTTACAGACCCTAGGGTCTGGGAGTACCTTTCGGAAGTTTTCTCTCCCCACCTTCCCGGTCCAAGGGCGACTGAGCAAAAACTTCAGTTGTGAGTTAAGCTCGTAACTTGACAGAAGTTAAATGTGCGACTATCAGAGTTTGAAGTCGTATCCTCCACCCTCCCGGTTCTTCGGCGACGACGATGAAACTTTCTGTACTTACAGATAATGGGTTTGCAAGCACCTTTTTGAGGTTTGTCTTCCCACCCTCCGGTTAATGGGAGCCTATATTGCCCATTTTCCAAGCTTGACAACGTTTTGGGCTCCGTTTTTACGGCACTTGCCCTTCGGCCAAGTGCCATATAGCGATCGCAATTTCTGTCCGTCCGTCGGTCGGGCGGTCGGTCCAGGTTTTGCTAGTTCGGGCACTTCCAAACAAGCTAGGACGATGAAACTTAGCAGGGGTATCAGGAACCCGACCAGATTAACTTGTAAATAATCACTTCCCCGATCCGACTTTCCCCGGATTCGGGAGTCCAGAAACTAGGAACAAGGGTAGCAAGGGCAATGTCCAGATGTGGTATCGATCCAACGTCCTCTTTGGTGGAAGACTCGACATTAGCCCACTGCGCTATTCAAGCTTGTGTTTAGAGCCGAATGCAGGAAAGCTACAGTTTCAGGATTTTGGTCAGAACAAATGCTAAACTAAGCTTTTATCCGATTGTGTTCTGCTTTTCCCAAGAAAGTAAGCTACTTCTGTCCTAATTATATTTTGATACTGTTCCAGATTGTGACTCCAAAACCGGATTAACTTAGAAATAATCACTTCCCAGATACGGCCATAGCGGGGGGAGTGGAGGGATGGGAAATCCGGAAACTACTAACAAGCATAACTTTGGAAAGGGTAACCAGACATGCATGAAACTTGACATATGTCAAGAACAAGTGTTTCGAATATCCAGTTTCAAATACGGACCAGATTCGATACCTGGGGGAGGGGGGCACCCGAAATCTCGTGATTCCAAATAAGCTGGGACAATAGAACTTGGAAGGCATATGAGGGAACCGACCAGATTAACTTGGAAATAATCCTTCCTGGATCCAGCCATCGCGGGGGGAGGGGAGGCATGGTGAATCCTGAAACTAGAAACATGCATAGCTTTGGAACGGGTAATTGGACATGCATGAAACTTGACAAGTGTGAAGAACAAGTGTCTCAGATTTTCAATTTCAAATCTGGCCCGAATCCGAAAACTGGGGGGTGGGGGGGGGAGGGGCACCGGAAATTTTGTGAAACGCTTAGGGTCGAGCGATCGGGATGGAACTTGAAGGGAAAAACGAGCATTAACCCTAGATACTTTATTGACAAAACAGGACTGGATCGTGTCGCAGTGGAGGGTGTCGGAGGGGGTTTCCTGGATTCCCGGTGATCACGAGTTAGAGTACTTCCAGATGTACCACGTACTCTCCCAGGTCGACTTGAAAATAGTTCCTTCCCCGATACGATGATCTTGGGGGAGTGGAGGGATGGGGAATCCAGGATCTAGTGACACGCATAACTTTAGAACGGGTGATCGGACGTGAATGAAACTTGACAAGGGTCAAGAACACGTGTCTCTGATGACGAATTTCAAGTCTGGAAAGAATCCGATAACTGGGGGAGGGGGGTGACGGAAATCTCGTGAAACGCTTAGAGTCGAGAGATCGGGATGGGACTTGGGAGGAAAGAACAAGCATAAGCCGTAGAGAAAATATTGACAAAACAGGACCGGATCGTGTCACAGTTGGGGGAGTTAGAGAGGGTTTTCCAAAATTCCGGTTATCACGAGTTGGGGTACTTCAGAATGTGCTATGACCATGAAACTTAGCAGGCTGTGCTGTGGCCATGAAACTTGACAGGCATTTCAGGGACTCTATCAGATTGGCTTAAAAATAGTCCCTCCTCTGATCCGATCATCGTTGTGGGCGGAACAGTTGTCAGTGAGTGGAATAACCATTTCAGATTTACTAGATCAAGCCCATTTTCTGTTGAAATGAGTATCGGGAGAGAGATCCAGCCTTGACAACTGCAAACCGTATCTGACAAACATGCCAACTGTTCTTACAAGTGCCATATGAGTTTTCAGCTCTTATTTGGTAGCATGGCGATTGGGAGCTCGTTTAACGGCCTTCAGGGTCCCACCTCCTTCCCTCCGCTTGGTTCATCCGGGCCCAAGTTCCACGAAACCGTGAGGATAACCCGATGAAAAATTTGTAGCCTGCGTAGTAGTATGGTAGTAGTACGAAAACGTTGCATGTAATACTATGTAATAGCAAAGAATACTATCATTAATTGTGTCTCAGACTGGTCCAATCTTGTGTAGTAGTATCCTGTCTTGCCATAGTAGCATCCAGTCTTACTAATAATAGCTTATAATAGTATGCAGTAACACGGTAGCCTTGAAGCAGAAGCATGTAGTAGCATCGTTAGTACTGCATGCAACTTTTTCGTACTACTTCACAGTATTATTTTGAGATAAATTTTTCATTGGGAAGTACGAATATACTCTTCAATCTTGATGATTAACTCTTCGTTTCGATGAAGAATCTCCGTTTGTCTGCCGAAGAACCAGAAACGTCACCACACCAAACCTTGTTGATTAGTTTACAGTGTAGGATGTGAGTCAATTTTGAGAACCTGTTTGGGTGACATTACTTGCTCTTCCGTAGGATCATTAGCGTGTTTCAGGAAGAAGTCTGATTGTTTAAGTTATATTTTTGTTTTTGTTTCTTTGTGTATATGGCCCGTGGGCTTTTGAAATACACTAATCTATCTATCTATCTATAGAGGATTGAATCAGTAATTCCTTAGCCTACTACACTGTCAGAAGTTTCATAATAGACAACAGAAGGATGCGCGGTTTCAACAGACAACACTTGGGATGAGTTGGAAAAGTTATACGTGAAATGTTGTGCAGGACAAGCATTGCCAGGAAGAACCAAAAACAATCAAAAAAGCATCTACTTGATTTTTTGTTTGTCTTTATAAATGTCGTAAATTTTGGCAATTTTTCGGTTCTTCCTGATGGCATCGCTTGTTATGCATAACATTTTCAAACACAAGAGACAACATCCGAAGCGTTGTCTGTTACGCATTTTCTGTTGAAACTTCTGACAGTGTGCTCCTGCCACCTGCCATAAAGGTAAGCAGGCGGCTCTCCTCCGCAGATGGCAATACTAGTAGGCAGAGGCGTTACTAGCCAAAATGTTTTGGGGGGGTGAGGGATTTACCGACTGGCTGGTAATTTTTACCGACTTTTTCTGCAGAAAAAACGACTGTTTTCAACAACAAAAATTACATTTTTGAAAAAAATCGACTGATTTTAAGAAAAAACGACTATTTGAACGAAAAATCGACCAATTTTCAGAAAAAACGAGTGTTTTCATGAAAAATATCAACTGTTTTGATGAAAAATCGCAGCGCTTCGCGCCGACTCGATTATTTTATACCGAGTGGCCGACAGCATTGGGGGGGGGGGGGGCACCACCCCTCCCCCCCCAGTCGTGACGCCCCTGCTAGTAGGAGAGTAATTCCGGTGGGACATCTATTAGCTTTGTTCGTTGAGAGTGGCCGTAGTTTTTCGGGATCCCAAAACGTAAATGGAGCGATACCTATGAATTCGTAAAAGTTGTCCGTCTGTAAGCATGATAACTCTCGAAGGGAATGAGATATTTCGATGAAACTTGGTGTGCAAGGGAGAGGTCGAATTCGTAGATGGGCTGTGTAGCTCAACATTTAGGGGTGGGGTTGAAATTAAGGGGCGAACAATTTTTTTTAAACAGCTAATGAGATAGTCGTTTTAGGGGTAAGAAATCATGCTGAACACAAATATGAAAACCATTTTCTTGCCGGACACGCAGTTCGCCCGGAATCCGGCTAAAACCGGAAAGTTTGTTAAAAGAAAAAGTTTTATATAAAGTTGATTAGATGTTCGATTTAGGGGTAAGAAGACATGTCGAACATTTATATGAAAATCTTTTTCTTGTCGGACAAGTATTTCGCCCGGAATCCGTCCAAAACCGGGAAATTTGTTAAGAGTAAACGTTGTATCTGAAGTTGATTGGGTGTTCGATTCAGGGGTAAAAAGACAGTCTGAGTCCGCTTTTGACAATCATTTTCTACCCGTGCGTACCTATAGTTCGCCCGGAATCCGGCTGAAACCGGAAAATTTGTTGAAAGTTAAAGTTTTATCTGAAGTTGATTAGATGTTTGATTTACGGGTAAAGCGATACGCTGAATTCTTTTTTGAGCTTTAGTTTTTGCCGGATAAGTAGTTCGCTCGGAATCCGTTCGAACCGGGAGATTTGGCAGAAGTAAGGCAGGAAGATTTGATCAGTTTCATCATTGTAGATATGAAGTATAGCCGCGGAGTAAATAAACATATGCTGAATTCATATCATTTCTCAGATGATTAGCCATTGACCTTCTTCTGTTTCTAAATCTTAATGGCAAAGACCGGCAAAGACCGTTCTGAAAGAAAATTCTGGCAAAGACCGGATATAAACAAGACCAAATGGATTTAAATATTACATTTTTTGGATCCCATTGAAACCTTTGGTCTTGTTTCGTCTCGTAATTCCGTTCTAAAATTGCATGGTGGTAAGCCGCTGCAATTTAATCCGTGCTCTTGGATCCAGTACGTGTGATGATCCGTTGGGAACCAACTTTCAATCTGAAAACAAGCACTGCGAATAGATTAACATTGTCTCGGATGACCCATCTGTTTCTAGTCCCCGGATCCCCCCCCCCCCCCCCGCACTAGTGACCAGATAGCGTTCGTGGTTTCAAGAGCTATATCCCTGCTAGCTCGGGAGTTGAAATTTTGATCTCAAAATTAAAATTCGTTCTAATGAAGTGGAATGCCTTGTATGCTACGGTGAAACTAGCCCTATATACCTAGGAAAACAATATGAACAAGACCAAAGGTTTCGATGGGATCCCAAAAATTTAATATTTGATCCAGGCATTGCGTCTTGTAGATATCCGGTCTTTGCAAGACTCCTTGAACGTGTTTTCTATTAAAATTTAAAAACAGATGAATGCCAATGGCTAATCATCTGAGAAAACCAAGTTCAGGTATGGATTCAGCATGTGTGCATCACAATACGTCATTTCTACTTTGATGAAATTGATCGAAACTTCCTGCCCTACTTTTGCCAAATACTCGGTTTTGACCGGATTCCGCGCAAACTATGTGTCCGGGTAGCAAATGGTTGTCATATTTGGATTCAGCATGTCTTCTTACCCCTAAATCGAACGTATGATCAACCTCAGATAATACTTTTTCTTTTAACGAAGTTTCCGGTTTTGGCCGGATTCCGTACAAACTTTGTGTCCGGGTACAAAACGATTGTCATATACAGATTCAGCGTGTTTTCTTACCGGTAAATCCATCCAAAACAGTTGATATTTTTCATGAAAACAGTCGTTTTTTCTGAAAATTGGTCGATTTTTCGTCAAAATAGTCGGTTTTTCTGAAAATCAGTCGATTTTTTTCAAAAATGTCATTTTTGTTGTTGAAAATAGTAATTTTTTCTGCAGAAAAAGGTCGGTAAAAATTACCAGCCAGTCGGTAAATGCCTCGTCCCCCCCAAACATTTTGGCTAGTAACGCCTCTGCCTACTAGTATTGCCATCTGCGGAGGAGAGCCGCCTGCTTACCTTTATTGCAGGTGGCAGGAGCACACTGTCAGAAGTTTCAACAGAAAATGCGTAACAGACAACGCTTCGGATGTTGTCTCTTGTGTTTGAAAATGTTATGCATAACAAGCGATGCCATCAGGAAGAGCCGAAAAATCGCCAAAATTTACGACATTTATAAAGACAAACAAAAAATTAAGTAGATGCTTTTTGATTGTTTTTGGCTCTTCATGGCAATGCTTGTCCTGCACAACATTTAGTCAACTTCAAATAAAGCTGTTACTTAAAAAAAATCTGGTTTTGGCCGGATTCCGGACGAACTAAATGCCCGGCGAGAAAATAAGTTTCAGATATGGATTCAGCATGTCTCCTTACTTCTAGATCAACCATCTCATTGGTTTTTTAAAATATTATTTTTTCGTCCGTAATCTGAAACTCCTCCCCAGCCCATAAATATGGGACTACACAGCTCATCTATGGGCATGACCTGTACTTTGACCCAATGGACCCTTATTCCAAGTTTGAAGAAAATATCTCTCCCCCTTCGAGAGTTATCGCGCTGACAGACGGACAACTTTTACGAAGTCATAGTTATATCCCTCCACTCAAATTTTTGGATCCTAATAATACATCATGGGCCCTTACTATAGAATACTAGTTTTTTCTTATTTCAGATGTTCATGCGACTGTTAAAGAGGATCCGCTACTTTTACTACGATGGACCCGATTTTCGGTCGGAAGGTCGGTATGGGCCTAAAAAGATTACGCCTGCACACGAAGAACAATATTGTGAAGCCTGTGCAGCCGGCATCTGTAAGCGGAAGTGAAGTGAAGCAATACTTTCAAACTGCCCTTTTAGCGCGAGAACGGGTTTTAAAGTGTCCAGGAATCGTTTTTTTATAGTTTCTTTATCTGAAATTCGTCGGCTTTGTTTGTTTCTTATAATTCGTTTATACATCTTTACATGAAAATATACGTCAAGATCGCAGTAGACTAAAGTAGCTTTACGGGGTAGAGGGAATGAATTCCAGCAAGACTTTTCCGAAAAGTCCTCAGGACGCCTTAGCATCCAAACAGAAATCACCAGAAAAGCCCTAGCGCTTACTTTTACTATCCCGGAATCACAGAAAGCAAAAGACTTCTCGCCAAGAAAGCCTGCTTCCCGACCTAAATTACGACTCCGAGGTTTTTCGGTTGTGCAGCTTATTCTATAGTTTCTTGAGACATGAAGATGACCCGTGCCAGAAACCTGAAATAAAGAGGGTGTTCTACCCTTCTTACAATAGTAACTAGTAGCTAGCCTACTATTTTCGTTCCAACATCGTGAAAAGTTAGTACGCTGACTTTTCCAACCTTCTCGAAATAATACCTATTTGCTTAACACACTCAGGAGCGTAGTTACTGTGGTAACTGCGATATCTTGTGGCACTTGCCGAAAGTAGAAAAATGCAGTTCAACACAAGAGGTCTAAACCAAACACCAGCCTTTTATCCGAGGCCCGTGACATTTTTCTGACCTCATGAAAGAAATAGGGAAAATTGAGTAAACGAATGATGAGTGTTGCAGATTATTTATTTGTGTTGCGACAGCAACACTTTGGTTTTGTCCGGGTTTTTTTTTGTTCCCCCGATTCAGGTGATTGCTAGAAAATGGTAAGAGTCTAACCTCTGCGGTTTTTACTGAAAGTATGGACCTTAGGCCGGATTGATGAATATGACGTTAAATTTGGAAAGCTCCGTAGAACTCTTGCTGGGGCTTTTGCTTGTCCTCGAGCCAGAGCCAAGTGCAGGAGTTGTATAGCCTATGTCAGCAGCCACGCTTTCGTTTCATCAAACCATGTTTCTGCTTTCTAGTGGAAAGCTTCGTTCTAGCAGGCAGACACCAGTTTGAAACTGAAGACAGACTAAAATCGATAATTGCTAAACGTAGGGAACTGCATGGGCTGCAGTTCCCTGGCCCAACAGCCAATATATCTTCTTTGAGTGATAAAGAGAAAAATTTACAGAAACACGAAGTGCTGCCATCTATTTATCCAGTTCTCTTCGTGATTTCTGCTTCACTTGGGATTGAGGTAGAGAAATGGTGTCAGATATGCTTCTTAAACTGTAAATGTTTTCTCATTGCTAAAGAAATTAGAGCTTTTCCTTTGCTACGTTCTAAGTGGTGATTTCAGAAATTTGGCCTACGGCAAAAAGTCAACTTTTTAACTAATGCAGACTCAACTTTTTCAACAGCATTCGATAGCCGTTGACGATCTGATCAAAGTATGTGCCATCCGTCTTTTGGTGAAAAAATTTCTTCATGAGATAGGCTACACCATTTTGAGAGCTCCGAGGGATGACAACTTTAGTAGTAGGCTTTGGTACACACTGAAACCAAACATAGGCCGATCCCAATTGTGAGACATGTAGAAGACTTGTAAGCGGCAAAAATTGGCTTTACCATCATCATCTTCGGCTATGAGGGGTTTGAAGCTTTTGCTAGTTGATGTACCTATTATTTCTTTCCGGTTTATTAGATGTTATCACGGGGAGAGGGACTTATATACGTAACAAGACAAAAGGTTTCGATGGGATCCCAAAAATCTAACATTTGATTCAAACAACTGGGTCATGTCTTCGCCATTCAGTCTTCGTCAGATTCCTTGAACATTTTTAGTGTTAAAATAAAGTTCAAAAATGGATTCTGCATGTCTCCGTGCCCCGATACCGAATCTCTAATCGGTTTCAGGAACAGCTTTGAGCTTCAACCAAATTTCCCGTCGTGATGAACCATTTGTCCAGCAAGAAAACTAACTTCAATCCAGCTGACCTCCTTGTAGCTGAAAGTTGGTCGACAAATTTTGAACGTGTCCGAAAGCATTTTGGTGCTGTAAATGCTGCATTTTCTTTTTTTGTCCGAAAGCTGTTACCTTTCTTTCTTCTCTGACACTTTCTTCGTTGGCCACGGTCGCCAGTTGTCTTAAATTTTGTATGTTTACCGAATTGTCAGTTGTCTTTTTGAATTTTTTACGTTTGCCGCCGAAAACAGTGAGAGAATCACCGTACTCCTCAATTTCTTCATGAAAATTTAGCATTCTTGCTGAATTTGTCGATGAATTTTATGCTCAATTATGCTGCATTAATTCAGCGAAAATGCAAGTCCGAAAGCGAAATGCCGCATAAAATGCTGAATAAATTCAGCATTTTCTTTCGTTTCCGAGCTTTCGGACACGTTCTTTGTGTTCGGTTTTCGCCGGATTCCGGGTGAACTACTTGTCCGGCAGAAAATAACTTCCATATTCGGATTCAGCATGTCTCCTTACCCCTAAATCAACTATCTCAATAGCTATTAAAAAAAAAATTCTGCCCCTTAATTTGAAACCCCTTCCCTAAATATAAGGCTACAAAACCCATCTACGAACTCGACCTTACTCTTGTCCCAAAGAATCCTCACACCAAGTTTCATCAGAATATCTCGTTGCCTTCGAGAGTTATCCTGCTTACAGACGAACAAATTTTGCAATGTCATAGGTATCCCTCCACTTACGTTTTAGGGTCCCAACAACCGGTTGCTAGAGGGGGTTCATGAGGGGCTACAAATGTGTGCAAATTGTGCACATTTTATTTGATGTCTATAGATGTGAGGGTAGGAAAGTACGTCTTCATGGTCCATCACTCACTGGAACTCGGAATTAAGTGTTTATGCAACGGATGCCAAAGATAATGTGAAACAATGGTATAGTTTCGCAATAATTAGTAGAGCAGCATCTATGGTATTTTGATCCTGAAAATTTACGGATAGCTTTGTAATACCAACTAGGTTATATAAGATAGTACTGCAAGTTTTCATGCGTCACGACATCTACGACTGAAAAGGATAAAGTTCAACTGTCTGTAAAGTCAATTTAGTCCCTTCTCCTGATATTATTTGTTTTCAACATTGAGGGATAGCCTTTGATCATGTGAAATTTTCGAGGGGTTGACAACTTCTGTGGTATGGTACACACTTAAACAAAAAATAGGCGGATCCCAGTTGTGAGACATGTCAGAGACTTGTGAGTAACAATCGGCTGTTAGACCATACTCATCTCCGGCGATGAGGGGTTTGCAAACGTGTGATTCGTTTTGGATGTAACTAGATCGTAAAGAGAATTCTCGTCCTTGAGGCACGTCGCGAGTACCAGACGGGTAATCCCATCTGGATGAAACGTGATATCTGGCTAGGCACGTCCGAGTTCAAACGGATGAAACTTGGTTTCACTATTTTGCAGTTTGTGAATTTGACGTGTTATTCTCAGGCATCAGCTGTTAAAGTTCATTTTTAGTATGTTTGGGATAGTTATTTGTGTGTTTGTTTAATAGTTTTGGTTGCTGTGTTGTTTGGGCGTCCTTTCTTTATTTCTTTCCTTTTTTTCAAATAATTTATTTTCGTTGATGTTTTGGGGTTAGGTCTAGGATCCACCAGAGGCTAGGTTCTGCGCACTGAAATGTCGTTTTTTTTGGATCGGAATAAACCCATTTTTATTCTCAAACACTAGTCAATATCACATGAGAATTCCTTTAGCCGAAGTTGACTGAGAACCGTACTGGTCGCGGCAAACGGAAACAAGACTAAAAGCTTTTGATGGGATCCTAAAAGTGAATATATTTTAGAACTCTTCATTGCCTAGTACAAACTGCAGCACGACAATAAGGGAGAGAACGAAATATCCCTAGGGGAACAGAATGTTCGGCTTCGTAAGATAAGTTCACTGGCTCAGTAAAGAAAATACTGTTGATGACTATCTCTCCTTGCCGATGCAATATCTCCAGATAGCTAGCGGAAGAACGGCAGAAGTGGTGTCGAAGCTGCGCCCAAAGATCGCGGTGATTGACTGATACAGGATTCGAGTCGTTGAGTTTGAGTCGCTAGTGAGACGTTTTCTCCTTCTTCCTGAGGATCACTGGCGTGTTTTGGACTTAGTCATATAGAGTATACCTGTGGCTGTATCCACCATAGGAAAAAAGTTGAAGCTTGTCTCGTAGCCCGCTTGACTCCCATTGGCCTTAGTGGGAAAGCGTTTCAAAGAAGCGACCACACGCCTTTTAAGATTCAAAAGCGCACAATTTGAACACAATCTTGTTAGGCATCAAAATACATGGTGAGGAAGTTATATACTTATACATCTGATTTTCGAAATTTTTCCCGATACACACAATTTCACTTTTTATCAAAATATCTGTATTTTAGCATAAAAGAGGAGGTTAATTCACGGACCTGCTGATTGCAGTGCTCCCATATTAAAAGCACATCTTTTGGTACACAAATATTTTTGTTACCGAAAATTCTGAACGAATCGACTTGTATCTAATCCATCCTGGTGTCACTCATTTTTTCGGAGAGGGTCGAGTGGGAGAACTGCTGCCAATCTAGTTTAGAGCTAACGAACTTTTTTCCTGCCGAGTCTGCTCCTTCGAATCCCCACGTCGACCTGGCGCTTCCGACATGGGTAATAACCAAACTGTCAGTGCCATGGAGAACCTTTAGAAGCCGGTGTCAATTCTTCAAGAGCTCCCAGAAAGGAAATGGAAAGTTAAGTAGCTGGTGGCACTGGACGAGCCTTTGATAGGTAAAAGTAAACATTTTGGCCATTGAGTTTGCGTACTGCCACAACCTTTAAAGTTCTATATAACCCTTGGTTCACACTGCTGCTTCGTGTGCGACACGATTTTTTCTTTGATGTTCCGACGTGCGACCGAATCGCATGGACTTCCTAATATCACGAAGACGCTAATGGAAAATTTTTTCGACGAGGTTATTCTGCAAAAGGACAAAGAAACCCTTGGGGAAACAGAGTCTGAAGATGCTGGGAGATTACCCATCTGAATACCACCCATCATTAGGAAATTTTCAGTCAAACCCCATATGTCATCTTGTTCAAAACAGGTTAATACAAGTTTATTCAGAAGGTATTTTGCATTCAGCCATCCTAGGATTACAGTCAGACCAAGGTAGAGCAATTTTTAGTCTTGATAATTAACTAGTCTCTGTTTTTTCTTTTCTTTCCCTCAAGAATCGCATGCGTTACGTCGGATCAGTTGAAATATTTCAACGCATCCGACAATGCGACAACACGCTAAGTTCTGCGTTGCTTGTCGTACGATTTGTGTCGTATGTCGCATGACGCAGAATTTTGCGCGAAATCGCAGCAGTGTAAACCATGGGTAAGGGCTGCGATCCCACAATCTAGATACATATCACTTATCCACTTAGATAGACCCAAAAACCTGATAAAAATGCGTTACTTCGTTGGCCCTTCGTTTCATAAAACTTATTCTTTGGGATTTACGGTAGCTCTATGTGCTTGTTACTCAACGCTTGAAATAATTACGAATTACAAATGTAAGCCATTGCCGAAAACTAAAACACCAGTGCCTGGCAAGACATCTCTTAACATCATTTTCCTACTTTGTACAGGCGTTCCAAGCTTCGTACATGTCACAGTGGAAATTCATACCGTTGTTAAAATTCAATTCTCGGCGTCCGAACGAATTTTGGGTTGTCGTGCAAGCCGCGCACACTCTGAACATTATTAAAACAGCCGGGTAAACAAAGAAAAATGCAAATCCCTATTGGATGAGTCAAAATATTTCAGTGTAATCAGATATCAGATGTAAAAATACGCTTCCTTTTTTTTTCAGTTGGTGACTGAAAGGTGCTTTTAAAAAAAAAGGTGCATTTCACTGCCGCAAATGACTGGCTCCTTCCACAATTGGCTCATCCCACTTATCATTTTCGTTCCACGGGAGTTTAAGATCGCTACGATTTACTTCAGCAAGGGACACGGTCATGTCTGTTTTCAGAAGTATGCCTGATTTCAGGTGTTGTTTTAAAATGCTCTAAGGGTTATTTTCTTGTTATTTTGTTTTCTTGTTCTCTTTTAGATATGGATTTGTTGTCGCGTCAGACGCGGATAGGGTTGTCACAACGGAAATTTGTCTTCTTTAGAGGCATGAATTCGTTTGGGTTCCTGAACTGGCCGTTTTAGAGCCTTTGGCATGTTGGCAGTTCCGGGATTCGTCAGTTGATTTCTTTTCGTTTTTACAAATAAAGCAAAAGCAAACCAAAGCTAATAAACTAAGTTACCAGCAGAAAGCAAAGGCTTTGAGCTTCCATTCCAGATATTGTACTGAATTTTAACCCAACTTTTACCTAGTTTCCATAAGTCATTTCCCTAGAATAGTTTTTTGGGGTGGCAGCTTGATGCGGCACTCCTGTAGTAGAGAACATATTTGCAAAAATAAAAGTCAAAATCAACCTAGAAAGGCCTTAACTGCCAGTATTTGACCTGACCTGGACTGCACCAGCTGTGTACCACAGCTACAGGCTAGTCAAATCCTAGGCTAGTCAAACCAGACATGAAGTTTCTTATTTTTTCTATTAGACTAGGTGCGATAGTTTCGATACCGCCATATTCGACACATCTGGTGTATCGTATCGTTGCATTGTCGTGTTTTACCCCGGTGTTTTGCAAACGAGTTATTGAACTTCCCAAATGTTCTATTGAACTCCGAAAATTTCGCATGGCGTGTTCAAACTGTGATTTTTCAATCAAAGTTTAATATCTGTGGTGTCATTTCAACGGGAAGTTTGAAAATTCAACGAATTCAATATAATTTCTAGGAACTTCAGTGAAAGCTCTGTCAATTCAACATAAGCCTTGGGAATTCAATACAACTTTTGGGAATTCAATATAAATTTGGGAACCCAATATACTTTTAGGAATTCAATATAAATTTTGGGAACCCACTATAACTTTTGGGAAGGTGTATTGTCCACTTTTGCCCCTTCGTACTTAACTCGCGATCACCGGAATCCCAGACCCCCCCCCCCCCTTCCAACTCCACTCCTAATCCAGAGTATCTGTTTGTTATTCCCACGAAGTTCGATCCCAATCACACCAGTCTAAGCGGGTCAAGAATTCCTCCCCCCCCCAATAATTGTCGGATTCGGTCGGGAAATGAAAAAGACCACCATAGAGAAATGTCCTCTGTACAATTATTAAATTTCCCTCGAATCCGATCACCCGTTCCAAAGTTACGCATGACTCAATATTCCGGATTAAGTTTGCAAGGTCCCTGATATGCCTGCGAAGTTTCGTCGTGAAAATCCCAAAAAACTGAATTCCGGGACCCCCCCCCCTCAAGTGTCCGGATCCAGTCAAATTGTGTAAAAGATTTACATGGAGCAGATGTTTGTTCTTCCCAGTTTCACTCCGATCCCTCCATTCTAACCGTTTCTCGAGATTTCCGGTCCCCCCACAACTCCCCCACGGTGCCCGTAGCCAATCCGATTCAGTAAATGATTTACTCAGAGCATCCGTTTGTTCTTCCCACAAAGTTCCATCCCGATCTCTCCATTCTAAGCGGGTCACGTATTCCCCCCCCCAATAGTTGCCGGATCCGGTCCGGATATGAAAAAGATCACCAGAGAAACGTCCTCTGCTCAATTCTTAAATTTCACTCGAATCCGATCACCCGCTCCAAAGTTACGCATGACTGAATATTCCGGATTCCCCTCCCTTCACCCCCCCCCCCACCATTATCAGATCGACAAAATACTTTTTTTGAAGTCAGTTTGATCGGGTCCCTGATATGCCTGCCAAGTTTCATCGTGAAAATCCCCAAAACCGCCATCACCGGAATTCCGGAAACCCCTCCCCCCCGCCCTAAGTGTCTGGATCCAGTACAATTATCAAACGATTTATCTAGAGCAGATGCTTGTTCTTCCAGCAAGTTTCACTCCGATCCCTCCATTCTAACCGTTTCTTGAAATTTTCGGTCTCCCCCCCCCAAACTCCCCCCTGGCTACCGAATCCGGTCAAGACTTTAAATGACACATCACTGATATATAATCTATTCAGTTATTAAGTTTCATTTCAATCCGATCGCCCGTTCCAAAGTTACGCATGACTGAATATTCCGGATTCCCCTCCCTTCACTCCCCCCACCATTATTAGATCGACAAAATATTTATTTTGAAGTCAGTTTGATCGGGTCCCTGATATGCCTGCCAAGTTTCATCGTGGAAATCCCCAAAACTGCCGTCACCGGAATTCCTGCCCCCCCCCCCCTAAGTGTCCGGATCCAGTACAATTGTCAAAACGATTTATCTAGAGCAGATGCTTGTTCTTCCCAGCAAGTTTCACTCCGATCCCTCCATTCTAACCGTTTCTTGAAATTTTCGGTCTCCCCCCCCCCCCAACTCCCCCCTGGCTACCGAATCAGGTTAAGACTTTTAATGAGACATCACTGATATATAATATATTCAGTTATTAAAGTTTCATTTCAATCCGATCACCCGTTCGAAAGTTACACACTACTCAATTTCCCGGATTCCCCTGCCCTCCACTCCCCCCCCCCCAAAATGGTCACATCGGAAAACTGATCGTTTCTAAGTTTGTTTGGTCGGGTATTTGATACGCCTGCCAAGTTCATGGTCCTAACACATCTGGAAGTACCCTAACTCGAAAAAGTGTGACAAAATGCCCTCAATTTTCAAGTTTCCAGCGCCTTCCACTCCCCCGCATATGGTCGGATCGGGAAACTGATTATTTCTAGGTTAGTTTTGGTCGGGTCCCTGATATGCCTGCCAAGTTTCATTGTCCTAGCACATCTGGAACTACCCTAACTAGAAAAAGTGTGACAAAAAACTCGGACAGACCGACAGACGGAATTGTGATCGGTATATGGCACTTGAGCCAGAGGCTGCAAGTGCCATAAAATAGCAACAAATTTGGTGGTAAGCAATCAACCGTTGCAAACCTGGTCGGCTGCCAGCTCGACGGTGACGCAAAATGGTTTTTCCTCTTCTCCATTTGGCAGAGCTGAGCTTTTTCACAAGCTGTGAGCTAAACAAAGCATGTGCGAATTTATTAATCACTTTTTGGCAAACATGCAAAATATGAGTAACTCGGTTAACTAAGTTTCATTGTAAAGGATGTACTGGAAATGCCAATGGTTATACCTACGTCAAAAGGATGTGGAGGTTTAAGGAGCGAGTTTTTATAAGTTCGAATGATTCATTCTTATGACTCTTGATACCAACGACTTACCAATTACTCTTGATGAACCAAGAGACGGTAACCCTACACCCGGCTCACTCTAGCCTACGAGTATTGACCTTTGCGCTTGAAGCTTCATTTCTAGGACAAACTGGATCTAAAAAGACAAGAGCTGAGAGCTCGTATAGCGCTTGACCAGGTAGCTAGGATAGGAGTAAATTTGACGTTTGTATCCATATAGTCAACTATATGTCCATTCAAAATGCCCCTTGTAACTATACGAAACTATCGGTATATAAAAATCACACTTGCGATTATTTGTAAATGGCTTTAAGCTAAATGACCTTGACTTTAATGCTTCGATAAACGAGTGCTTAACGGATCATAGTGAAGCTTGCTGAATGAGTACAAAAAAAATGGCAACGGCTTTGTTAGCTTATTTTTCTTTAATTATCAACAAAGTGGTGAGGCGTTAAAGTTTAACTGAATAGCCAACTTATTTTATACCCTATAACCATTTAGTTCAATACATGAATTCTATAGATTCTGCTAAGGGATTTTTATTATTTTTTACTATCTGCTCTAGTAGCGACGGTCAGAATATCAACGGCCGTCTCCATAGCGCAAATTCTGCTATGACGCGGAAAATTTGAATCTCGTGTCTTTCCAGAGAGAAGTGGTGAGTTTGATGAAGATTGCTTAGTGCATGATCAAACAAATTTCATAAATCTTTTTCGTCAATCGTACAGCACAGGTACAAGTAAAAGTATCACAAATCTGACAAGAAAGTCAGATTTGTGGGGCATTAAGGGGCAAACAAAATATTTTGAAACAGCTAATTTGATAGTCGATTATGGAGTAAGAAGACATGCTAAACACGATGGTGAAAACCATTTTGTTATCGGACAAGTTGTTCGCCCGGAATCCGGCCAAAACCGGAAAGTTTTTTCATGAATAGCGAAGCAACGAATTTTCATCAGGCCTTCAAGCCTCTTAAGTGAATAATTGATGGGTAACTGGATTAACCTATCTCAGCCTTTTTCCGTTAAACCTTAAGGATTGTCACTACAGTACATTGTAACCACAGGTCACTAGTAACGTAGTAACTGTAGAACAATGACAAATAAGTAAAGTTGGAATCAAGTTGGCAAAGATGGGTCTGCAAAACGCTGGATTAGTATGACAACTAAACAATAGATCGTTAGAAGATATCAGCATTTTCAGACATAACAGTCTCCTCTGGTAGTAACACTTTTCTGGTCGGATGGTCAGAACGGTTTGTCTGTATTCGCCGAAGGGAATAGTCGAAGCTCGGCTTCCTTCCCAGTACCCTGCTCAACTTTTGCATTTCCTTACGGTTGATCTTTTGTGAAGAAATGACTGCGGGTTCTCAAAATTTTGGACCTCCGAGGACAAAACCATTTGGCTCTATCACTTTAGACTGCAAACCCGATACCGGAGGTTCCCTTAGGAAACTAAACATATACGAGTAAAGCATCCTCTCTTCATGGATAGCCAGTTCAAGAATTTATTATTCCCAAGCCAATCCCATTTTCTCCCCAGCACTACCTACTAGCGTCCAAAGTTTTTCGACCTAGTTGATCCTGACAAAAATTGTGTCCGACCTGACCTAAAATGGCTTTTCTAGGCATATAACCCACCAAGCTTCTCCTCGAACCAACTACAGCTGTGCAACAGGATTTCCATACACCTGCCGTCCAACTCCCTTACAGCAGTAGTACCCGGCCCGGACCTTCCAATGACTTATCTAGGGTAGACCTGCCAATTTCCAACATCACAGTGTGTGTGAAAATACAATTTCTGGACTTTCCAGTGGCACTAGGCAACTGACCGTACAAGGGTCTAATGCGGTTCGAATCCTCGCATGGAACATCCAGGGGAATAAGTTCGTGGGAGTTGGGACCTCTCTACCCGCTTGGCACTTCGTCTTGCTACAAGACTTCCAGACCAACGCCCATCTAACTCCCCCTACTGTGGTAGACTTCACGTCCTCGTTCTTGCCAAGTTTCATGTTCTCATATGTGAACGTACGTATTCCCAAGCTGTTACGACGTTCTGCTGAAACGAATGAAAAACCGAGGACTATCTTTCGTCATCTGTTGAGTCATCCCCTATCACTTCCTCGTTTGCACTCCGGTTGAGAAAAAACACAGCCCTTGCTTCCGCTGATAAACGCATTGCTATCGAAAAGCTATTCGTATTTTCATGTGACGGTCTCTGGTCCACATTCTCCACAAGATTAGAGGCGTAATTCTGAAGACTAATTGGCTCAGACTTATCATAGTTAAACACGACATTTTCAGGACTTATTACGGGTGAGTCCGGTTGAGGCCCAGGGTCGTGAATGTCATTATCCTCATAAGGAGTGGAAGTGTCACTGCTTTCGGACATAGTCTCACGTCGCGAGCGCTCATAAATCGGGCTTCGAGATTCACATCTTTCACTTTGAACAGAGGGGCTATTCCCACTCTCTTGGCTGTCAGTTCCATACTTCCTAATTCTCGCCTTTGCCTCTCTTTCTGCCCAGTCTTCCGCCCTCCCCCTCAAAACATTTTGGAGCTCATTCAACATAACTTTCGACTGAAGTTTTTTTTCTTGAATAATTCGCCGATATTCTTCTCTGCTCACTCGTAACTCCTCGCAGTCATCGGCTGGACCACGCTTTTCATCTCTCGAAATATACGCTTCGAGAATCTCGTCTTCATTTACATCTATCCAACTATCATCGACGACAATCACTGGTCTCGAGTCTATTTCGACCTGAGGCCCCGCATTCCCTTGCTCCACCAGTCGTGGCAATGGGGGACTGCAGCCTTTTTCGAGTTCTAAGATCAAGAGCTCGAGAGTCGCAGTGACGTTGATCTGTTCTTGTTTCAATTTAGCAATCAGGCTTTCCATCTCGGCTCTTTCCTTATCCCTACCAATGTCACTACTTATCAAATACAGAGCAGTCAAATGAGACTGTAGAGACCTGGTCACCATCTCTAAAGAATCCTTTTCAACTGCAACTCTTCTGCACTCCACTTTCGAACACCAGGAGGTGTAGTATTTAAAGCTGACTTGTAGACGTCCTAAGCAGGCTTGACTTTGACTTTCAGACGCGGCATTAAATTGTTGTATGCCTCGAAAAATGGACTGGCGCGATTGTTCTGCCTCATAAATAGCCAACAACAAACGACGACATAGTTGAGAGCACAAAATACACCAAAGGTTGAAAACTTCCTGAAATAAATAATCCTGTCATCCTTTCGTCACGCGATCGTAAACGACGCGTTTCAGTTTCATGTTTTTACTAGAAAATAACATCTAAAAAGGTGATAACGTAAATATTTTGTGGATCCTTGACGAAATCTCAAACACTAGGATGTACATTCTTGAGCGAAATGCTATTGAACTTCTGACTGAAGCCTAAAACTTCGTTAGTGATATTTATTTCGTCTTAGATATTTAGCTATATACAGCCGATGGATACAATAATGTCTTAATAAGTAAAATCAAGAGAGAATCTTACAAATCTTGGTCTCATAAAATCTCGACGCCGAACAAACCTTATTAGTTAAAGTTAGGGTAGTGGATGGTCTTTCCTCTAGGCTGACAGACTAGTCTTGTGTAGGAATTCAAAGTCTGGGAAGGTTAGTCTGTTTGGCAATATCGCGAGAGAACTTTCTCTAGGGCTTCTTCTTTATGTTAATATGTAAATATTGTTTTGTTTGTTTTTGTAACTTATATGCACTGCCGATGGGACCGAATGGAACATTTTTAAATTCAGCATGATTCTAAACATGCCTGTTCTATCCTTATCGGCTTATCCGTTCTTAATTATATCGATATTTCACACAAGCTGCGCCAAATTTGAATGCATGGCTTTGCCTATTTCGCGGTAATAATCCAAGCTTGTTCTGGATGTACCAGACCAGATGGCCTCGGATGGTTACCAGATGGCCTCGGACTGTTAGTGCGAAACAAATTAATATTATTATTATACGATAATCAGATAAGCATGATGATTCCGGGTAAAAACTAGTAGGCATAAACTAAGCGTCTACAAAACGCAAGTAGGGTCAACGACGCGTTGAAGCTAGACCTGCCATTTCGAGTAGTTCAGCGATTTACCACTTTGGGGAGTTCCGATCAGGCTAGTGAGAAAACATCGATAATTAACGATCAACAGAGCGACGTGGTTGGTCAACCAGATATTCCCACTCAATCAATCAAATTGATTGCGTCAAGACTACGTCTGACTAGGGTAAATTAAAGTCAGGCCATGGAAAACGGGCTCAGCATTGGAGACGGGTGCCCCGGTGTTGCGGCACCCCTTTCTCTACTCGCTGGAAACAATAGTTACGTTTTTGCAGATACCATGGTATCTGTTACCACGGTAACCGGATCTACAATTAGTCGTTTTTGTAGTTACCGTGGTATCTGCTGTACGGTTACTCTGCAAAAACAACGATTGCCGAAATTGCGCTTTTCGAAGTCATCCCGATAGAACAGTGACTAGTCGACTTTTAGACCGTGGTATCAGATACCATGATATCTGCAAAAACGCAACTAATAGCTTTTAACCTTTTTTGAAGGAAGGACAGCTTCCCCAGTATTGGGACATCAGAGCCTTGTTTTTGTTGCAATAGTGCTGCCGCTTCGCTGCTGCAGCACTTCTTTGCTTCTGCACACGATGCGTTCTTGGATTCACTTCCCGCAGGATTTCTGCTTAGTTGATGCAGCACCTTGCAGGGGATCACGGACTTGGTCAGTAAGAGGTCCGATATCCTCGAGAAGCGCTGCTGTCTTCTTCGGAAGCACTGCAGTGTAAAAACGAATTTTGAAAAAATTAGCCTGGAAGCGGCTGACAAGTGGACCAGCCGCGTGCAACAAAAACAAGGCTCAGTCTGATGCATATTGAGGTCACCAGTGGCCACGGTGTCGAAGGTCCCCAAACATAGCAGTAACAGCATGAACAAAAGAGCGAAAAAGAAGTCACCTTTAAAATTAAAAGACGGGTTTCTCCATCTTCATATCTTTCCCTGAACTCCTCCCAACGTACGTAATATGTGTCGCTGTCAGTATGGTCTGAAAGAGGCATTGTTTTCCGTAAGAGAACCAACAAGCCGACTGTATGCTCACACATGTTGATCAGAGTTTCTCTGACATTTGCTCGAAGGACATTGCAGCGTAATGGGTTCTCACTTGAAGGCTCAGCATGATAAACTGAGATGTTGTAACTGACAGGTCTGAAAGAGACATCAAGACTAACAGAAACGGCCTAATCAATACATAGTAGGCTGAAATTATGATCCATTGACTGAAGCACAAGATTTATTTGTCTGTAATGTAATAGTTGCTAAACATTAGAGGCTTTAAAGGTATAACTTGTTGGGAGTCGTCCGGTTCCGTTTCTCACCCTATCTGAATATTCCGCGCTTTTCCAATTTATCACGCGTCGGGTAGGAGTAAAAGTAATCCATCTTTACCGAAGCAGTTCAGTTGGTAGACAGCCTTCAATCAGATTAATGGCTTGAAACATTTAAGTTAATGTGTTACACTTTTAAGGTAAATCTTTCCGGGTTACTATAGTAGCTACATAATTAAGATAGGTATTGTTATAATTGTTATTACAAACTTTGAATCGAAGCATTCATTCATAAAGTAGAATATTCATTAATTATAGGGTTTCTGACTACACTTATTTCATCCGTAAATATTCACTGAATAAACGTTCCTGAGCCAGCTAGGGTCTTCCCAACATAACTACTCTCTGCTTATTCTCTCTAAGGCGAATTAAATATTCAGTCTTAATGCTCCAGTTTCTTTTCGGAATGCAACAGTCAGCTGCAATATGAATTTCCACTTTTCGTATCTCCTTCAGATAACAAGACCAAAGGTTTCGACGGGATCCCAAATCTTGAACATTTACTGGACTACTGATCCAGACAAGCGAATCTTGTAGATTTCTGGTCTTCGCAGAACCTCTTTACCATTTTGCTATAACCTATAATCAAATTCAGATATGGAATCAGCATGCATGTTTACTCCAACATCGCATCTATAATCGACTTCATACCAACTTGACCAAATTCCTCCTTTTAGCAGTACGGTAGGCTACTCTCGGCGAACTGCATGCAGTGCACAAGAGCTGGTGACACTGAGATGCGAACCTTTCGATCCAAATTTCCGGGTTTTAGAAAGTTTTGCCAGCTTATCCGTCAAGGAAATAAAGTTCAAAACAGGATTCAGCATGTCTCCTTATCCCGATGCTGAATCTCTAATCGATCTTTAGTATATTCGAAAACTGCAACAGCAGGTCTCTTCACCCTATATCGACTATAGCCTATCTATCATTGGGTTTTAAAACTTCATGCTAAATTTCCGGTTGTGGCCGGATTCCAGGCCAAATACTTGTGCTGCAAGAAAATAACTTTCATATTCGCATTCAGCACGTCTCTGTTCTACAATAAAACTATAATCAACTTGAGGTTCAACTTTAACTTTTCACAACTTTTCCGGTTTTGCTGGATTCCGGATGAACTACTTGTGCGGCGGGAAAATAACTTTCATATTCGGATGCAGCATGTCTCTTACCCCTAAATCGACTATCTCATTAGCTTTAAAAAAAAAAATATTCGTTAATCCCCCCCCCCCCCCCAACCGTAAATATAGGGCTACAGAGCCCATCTTCGAACTTGGCTTGTGCTTCAAAGAGTCCTTATGCCATGCCTGAATAAAATATCTTCAACCTTCTTCGAGAGTTATCGTGCTAACAGACGGACAGACAGACAACTTCTACGAAATCATAGGTATCCCGTCACTTAAGCTTTGGGATCCCAAAAAGGATGCGAAAAAACAGCTTTAGGTTACTTACAGCATGAAACCTTTTTCTACAAGCTCCATTTCCTTCAGAAACCTCAGGACCTTCTTAGCTGTTAGTGTAAAGGTTGACCATCCTCTGAAGAGACGTTTTAATCTTTCCAACTCTGTCTTTCTCTTACAGTGGGAGAAGAACCTGTATGATGCAATGACTGTTGAGCACGACCCTAACAGCAGAGCTGGGACAGTGACATGTCTCCATCTCAGCCCCACTGACAATCCTCCGCCCAGAGCTGAGAATGTCAGTAGTGCCTTCCAATGCCAATGACTGTTACCTGAAATCATAAGCGTATATTAAAAAAAAAAAAAAAAAAAAAAAAAAAAAAAATAAGCGTATTTTGGTGTAGCTCACCTATTTTCTGTTCATATTCACACAACTGTTTTATTTTTTTTTAATTTGAAACATAATTTACGTGAATGGATGGATCATTGAGGTTAAAACAATCTAGATTATAGAAACTGGGTGGTAATGCAGCAGGTTTCATTTTCTGAAGAAAAAAACAACAATTTGTCTAAAACACTAGACCTGCTATACACACTAGGTATTCAAAACCAAGGTGTCTAAAATTTTACAGGCACTTTAACTTTCCAAGCAATCTCAGAACAACTGTCAGTGCTGTCACTATACATTATGGCTCGCATTATGGTTGAATAGGAGTTTCTTCTCTCTGAAATAACTATTACGGACAAATTCTGACTGCACTATACGAGACTCATCTCTTGTGGTCCTTTCCATAATCTCAGGCCAATAGAACCGATACATGCCAACAGAAACCGTGCTATAACTTCCTAACAATTTTCATCCACTCATCCAAATTCTCCTAGAGGAGGAGCATTTTTCATCTCAGTAGGTATTCCCGTACTCAAGAGAAGTACTCTGTACTGAGTACAACCACATTAGCCTATTCCAAATGTCAGTTACTCTGTGGGAAATACGGATAAAACACAGATACCCTAGCCCTCCCTACCCCACTCAAAAAGATTTTTGAACGGTTACTTTCTGTGTTTTCAAAAATCCTCAATATTTTAGGCGTTAGGGTGGCGAACATTTGGCATACAGCAGCACAAGGTAACTAAGGCAAACAATTTGCTAGACCTATTCCAAACTGACTACAAAGAGATCCCAAACTGTGGGCACCTTGTGGGTTTATGCAATGTTTCGCATAGCAGGGACTTCTGGCAAACCGAAATCTAACATTGCACAGGGCTATGATGTAAAATTTCAATACCTCCATTTATTTTGCGAAAATTGCGAATATTCGCGCGAAAAATTGCGAATATTCGCGCGAAAAATTGCGAAAAATTAAAAAGAAAGCGGAAAACTAAGACGGTGAGCTTGAGTATGGTGTCTGTACAAATTTTCATCTGTGCCAGACCAAAACCGAGGAACTCACTGAAGATTATGCTCTCAACCCGTATAACTTTATCAGAAGTATCTATCTGAAAGTGAGCAGATCAACTCTGTGGCAGTGGTTTGCTAACACTCAAATCACTTCCCCAGTACAAATGGTTCAGAACATCCTGAACATTGGCGGCTAGATGAATTGTTTTTACGCAGAATGCCTTTCTGCTAATCAGAATCCGTTTGGCCGTCACTTCGTCAGTTTTCAGTCAATGAGAGATTTTTTTTTCATATAATTTCCGTGGAAGATATTGTCCAATGCGCCAACGTAGGAGTTTTGAGTCCCGGTGTCCCTTCCCCTCCCTCCCCCTTAAGAACAATGAATAGACCTAGTAATAAGTCCTTATTCCAGACTGGTCCCATTGTTTCGCTTGTGAGAAGTCCATGACTTATTCACGTATTTATTGATTATAATGGTGGGTTTTCATAAGAAATGAAAGTAACTGATGTAAAACAAGTTCACATGAATGAATGACTCACTTATAGAGCTCCAGCACCCGGTAACATCCACTGACAGCGTAGAATAATTATACCGCACATGATTTTTTTTTTTAAAGTGAGACACCCCTCTTAATATGCCCAACATCCTTTCTGCTAAGCTTAATCTACAGAGGAGTTAAAGGTAGGTTGTTTCTGATGTTCGACAAGTTCAATCAGTACAAGCATCTAATTTGCAAGACAAACAAGAATTTCCGTCTTCCGGATGTGAAACCACGGCCCCTCCCCTGCCGATCCTGTTTTGTCTAACCGAGTAATCAAATAGACAGTTACAAATAAAAAAAAATCTCATACGTATCCTTCGTATCTAAATCACACTCTAATTGCCTTCAAATGCAATGCAACCCTTGACTAACCTGACTCATCCCCAGTTAAACCATCAAAGCTGCAAAGAATCGCCTTCCTACCAAGAACAAATAACGAGTAAGAACAATGGTCTCACCGTCCATCCACTGACTAAAAATATTCCGACAAAAACGAGCGGAGGTGGAGCCATTTCTTGGTCGCCCGTGTATACTCGTTGGTCTCCGCCGTTACATACTTGAGTCATTTACGAAGAAAACAACTTAGCCACTAGCGAGGCGGATGTTCTGGCCTGTTCATACGGGAAGGAAACAGCGTTGATTTTGATTGAGTAGACGCTGGCGTCTGATTAGTGAATATTAGTGATGGGATTTGAAGCAAACTCACTGAAGTCATGACCCATTGAGTTTCAACATCTGTAGTATTAACTTTGTCAGACGAGTGTAAACTAAGAGTAACGTAATTAAGGCTTTCAAGGATTACTGAAATTACCAAAATGGTAGAATAGCATGGAATAGTCAAAATAATACCAGTAGGTGAGTGTATATTTTGTGTTTTTTCTTCTTTTTTCCGAAATGTATAATTGTATCGATTTAGTGAGTTAGATTTCGATTCAGTTGTTAATCGAAAGACGAAAGTTCACCTCAACCTGGTCTATTTCGTTTGTCTTTTAGTTCACTACTTACAAATAATTCGATGTCAACGGTGTATTTTCCCATCAAATAAAGTCTTTGGTTTTCGTACTGAGGCCTTGCCACATGGGTTCTAGTTTGTCTAGGACCCACACAGAAGTCCTAGTATTTTTTTTTAAATTTAATTCAAAATTCTTTCTGGTTAGTTTGTGAGAGTAGAAGCCTATTCCATCTGCGTAATATTTGTTCATTTGCACTGAGCCTTTTAAACCTGAAACACGGCCTTTTTTTAAAGAATCTGCCTGTTTTCATCTGAGAGCAAATACCTCTTTTTGTTCTGGATATTGACACCACTTACATGAATTGACCCCGAAAAGATACAATTTACGTTACCATATATCTTACGTTACCTGTATACGGCCTTTGGGTTTTTCAATACAGATATATATAAAGTTTGTCGTACTTTTAACTAAATTTGACACATTTGTAAAATCTGCTTTGCATCAAATGGCAGTTTCTGTATATTTTGATAGATTCTTAATTACTTCGGAATTTTCTTGTCAACCCCCGAAAGCTTGTCTGAATCAATGAGTCGGCAAACCGCTGTTTCAGCGCCCGCCCAGCCCAGTGTGAACAGGCTTATCACTGCTGCCTCCATTCGATTTTTCTTCCTCAGTGGTTTACTGCGTTACACCTTCTCTGTAGAGGTAACGACTTTTGATGTCCCGGGTAAGATCCACCTCCGCTCGTTTGCGTCGGAAGTCGATTCGACTCAGCTTGGTTGTGTGACAGAGATAGGGAGACGGCAGTTCTTGCTCTTATTTCTTCTTGTTCCTACGAACCTGTTGGACATGATTGCGCAGTGAGGGGGCACAAACTTCCGAAAATTGCAGCGAAAACTGCATTTTTCTTGCGAAAATTCGCCATATTTTTCAATTTTTCCGTATTTTTCAATTCTGCGAAATATTTAAATTTTCTTGTTGGACATGATTCCGTAGTGAGGGGGCACAAACTCCCGAAAATTGCAGCGAAAACTACATTTTTCTTGCCAAAATTCGCCATATTTTTCAATTTTTCCGTATTTTCCAATTTTGCGAAATATTTCACTTTTTCAGAATCTTCGCCCTCCGAATATTTCAATTTTGTGAATATTCGATTAAATTTTTCAACTGACAAATTTGCTTTTTATATCTATACACAGGGCTGCAGTGTCCGGTGTTTGATAGAGCCACAGGCTATCCTATCCTACGACTTGATGAAATGTTTGGCATAGCCTCTCCAAAAATCAGGGACGTGTCGTAGACTGGATCTAGACTTGATTTCAAAACAGGATAACAGTCATGCATGTCATGGGTACCATGCCCTGCGGCAAGGGCATGGCACCCCCCCCCCTAAAAATCTGTTGAACTGAGGATACCATGCACTTGCTCCAGGGCATGGTGCAGCAACATCCAATCACCTGTGCTCATTCCTTGGTGCCAGATGCCCTGATGTTAGAACCCGTCTGGATCATATTCTTCTCCTGCAGCAATGAGAGTAGCCAAGTGAAGCAACTGTGCTCCCTGAAAAAGGATTTTGCTGGCTGGAAATTCTACATCTCAAAGGATTCACCAGGTTGGAGTATCTCACTATTCTCATTGCAATTGCACCCAGGGGTGGCCCGAAGGGGGGGTGAGGGGGGGTGACTCACCCCCCCTGCCTTCTGTTAAGTCGTATGAGTCGTTTATTTTGGCCTTTTGCTAAGTTGTATCAGTCGTTTATTTTGGCCTCGCCGAGGTCCCGGGCATTCATTTTAATAAAAAATAATCCGAGTCGTTTAAATTTTTTTTTAATTTTGTCTCTGCACAGCTTCAGTAGTAAGCCAGTCCCCGAAGAAGTCGTTTAAACCAGGTTTTGTAACCCGATAGGTCGCAGACATGATTCATGGGGGCAGCAATGCGGCTACCTGTTCTACTCCCATGGGATTTGGATCTGCCTAACTTCGGTTTTTCAGACTTTAGCCTGTCAAAATTACAATAGGTTAGTTTTTAAAGTGAAGTCTGACTGGTAATATTGAAATACCTTATAGACCAAAAGCGACAGACAAGGTTATGTGCATTAATTGTTGGTCATCTTTGGCTATAAGTGAAAAAAGAAGGAATAAGATTTTTAATGGAAAAGCCATTAGAAATCCAATGACAGGAGACCCGTGAAAGAAGTGTGCCAGAAAAATGTCGATTACAAAGAGAGGTTGAGGTAGGAACAACGCTTGAGAAGGACAAGGAGGATTCTAATATACACCCGAAATTCGTTTCCCAGGACAGGAGGGTTTCCGCAGACGCTGGAATAGCTCATTCTAGTCGGGAGGTAAATTTTTGGCATCTATG
This sequence comes from Branchinecta lynchi, assembly GCA_023053575.1. NCBI lineage: Eukaryota > Metazoa > Arthropoda > Branchiopoda > Anostraca > Branchinectidae > Branchinecta > Branchinecta lynchi. The sequence continues at coordinate 18,308,463 of JAKZAP010000005.1, forward strand.
CTAGCAGAGGCGTTACTATCAAAATGTTTTTTTTTTGGGGGGGGGGAGGAGAGGAGCAAAAATATTCCTTCAGCCAAAGCTGACTGCGAATCGTATGTGTCACTGCTGACTGCGAATCATAGCACTATCATATATGGGAGGAGCAAGGTATTTACCGACTGGCTGGTGATTTTTCCGTCTTTTTTTTTCGGAAAAATCGACTGATTTAAAGAAAACCGACCGTTTTTAAGAAAAATCGACTGTTTCCCAAAAAAATCGATTCTTTTTACGAAAATCGCGAAAAATATATTTTTTACCGGCTAGCCGACAACATCGGAGGAGGGGGGGGGTGCATCCACCCCCCCCCCTACGTGACGCCCCTGTATGCTAGTTAAAGCACAACTGAAAAAACTTCGTAAAATTCAGGACACTCATACAACTCGAAAATGATCTCTTTTATGTTTAAGATATTCTAAAAGCGAACTTCTCGTCTTCATTTGCTGTGTATATATCATCTTCTGTCGCGTAGAATTAAATTCTGCAAACCAGTTTTAAGTTGCAATTCTTTAGATGTAGCTTTACCTGCTTTAGTTTTCGGCATGAAAGTACAGTGTGTCGTGTGACAAATAAAACGGTACACGGTACTTTAATTGTGAAACAAAAGTACATCAAATCACCCGGAAAAAAAAACTCAAGTCTCGTCGGCGAATCTGGCGTCTTTTTCTATATCTGTAAACTCCTGTCAGGACAAGACCAAAAGTTGGTTACGTCCGTATATCCGGATTTTTTTTTAACGCACTGGCAAATCTGTTTTCCTCGTTTCGTTTCTGAGGAAGTGTGCTCTGAACGTGAAAATTACTTTTTTTGCTATTAGTTCGGAGCAAATCTACTTTCTTTTCTATGGGCTTTATCTTGTCACTTTTTCGATGGACAGAGGCGTGATTTCATAGCTATTCTTAATTTTTCATTGGGATCGCAAAATGACGCTCTGCTCCTCGGCTTACGTCCATAAATCAGATTTTTTTTTCCGGAAATTACTTTTTTTGCTTTAATACGGAACAAATCTACTTTGTTTTCTGTGGCCACTATTTTGTCACTTTTTTCGACGGTCAGATTTGTTATTTCAAAGCTGTTTTTCCTTTTCAATGGGATTGCAAAAAGACGGTCTCCTCCTCGGTGTTTCACAAAATTTCGCCTGTGGCACATTTCATAGTATTCTCTACTTAGAGGAACGGTGTGTCATTTACTTGGCGATTAGGCTTGGAACTTTTTAGATTTGAAATACATTAAAGGCTGGCTAGAATCTTTCTAGACAAAGACAGATTAAAAACAATTCGCCTGGGGCGCTTGCTTTAATTTGTCCCGGGTACAGACGTTGAAAGCTTTCCTCTTATGCGAAAGTTGAAATGTAAAGCTGAGGCTATCAAGGTTTGTATACACAAATTTTGATTACAAGAAATAATTTCAGCTGATACATTGCAGCTAGTTTTACACCGGCTCTATTATTTGTTGGTGGGGAATGTGCGCCACTGCCGCACAGTCGCAACAGTTCATTTTTGTTGGTACCTGCGAGTCGTATATTACGATCCATGAGTCGTTGAAATGAGGGGTCTCACCCCCCCCCTGGCCTGAGTGCTTCGGGCCACCCCTGATTGCACCAGTGTGCTGCATTTGCTCAGAGATTCTCCAGCCTAGTGCATGCTTTGCAATGGAGAGTCTTCTTTTAGCAGAATCCTTTTTGTGGAGTACAGTTGCTTTACTTGGTTACTTCTCTTGCTGCAGGAGAACAATGTGGTCCAGATTTATTATAACATGCTAATTTGTTTTTAGGATTTGTGTATGACTGGAGGGAGTATGTGTGATCCTAGATGATAACCTATTAACCAAAGAAGTCTTTCAAAGTACTGTATGAGATTTGCTTACCCACTAGTTTCGGTGTGTAAATTTCTGGATGCAACTGTTTTTCCACATCCAAAAGGTTTTCAATGAAGTGAAGATCATGATCTGTTAAAATGGTTCTGCAATCGTCCAGTAAGTCAAAGAAGATCAGATCTTCTAACTTCTCTAACATATCTAGATAAGTACAGTAGAGGTACGCTTATGTGAAAGTCTGCTAACAGTGGTCAGTCACTGAAGAAAACAATCAAGCCACACCAGGCAACTTTCACAGCAAAATACCTATCAGAAACGTTTAATTCATATCAAGATTAGTCACCTTACTCTTCTTACAAAATCCCAAGCATTCACAAAATGACATCTAATCGTCCGAAATTAAGCACATTTTTTTCAACAGCAGGAAAGAAGTTTTAAATTGAAGCTTTATTTACAAAAAAGAATTTCAGTTTTACTTTAGTGGCAAAAATATTGCTTAAGGCTAAGCAGTTCGCTGTAGCAGTTACAGGAGGGGTATCCAACCTCAGCCAAGATTTCAAATTTCTGTCCTTCAGATTAATCTATCTAGCTTAAAAAGGAACCAAAAAATATGACAAACATACTGAATTGAAGCTAATTGACTGGTTTACATATTGGATCAATAAATATTGCTTCAATATTTCTAGTTAAATATATTTTTCTTTCCAAACATAATCACCTCATTCTAACCTTAGCTCGAAAAACTTGCCGTGACTTACAAAATGAGGAAAAAGGTAGAGTTGCAAAAGTCAATAGCCAGGAAATCCCTTTTCAAAGCACCTTGAAAACAGAGAAAAGGCAGAGAATTTGAATATTTTTGGACACATGACTGGAAAAGAGCTCGAATTCTTAGTTCTAGGAAGAAAGTTTGGTTTGGAAGAAAACGGATAGAAAGTTTGAAAACAAATTCAAAGTTCCTAAGAAAATTCGACCTGACAAGGCAGAACCCCAATTTTTGCTTTAAGACATTGCTTGAGAACTGCACTTCATCCTGCTTACTGCTCTCCCAACAAGAGGGAGAGCACCCTGGTGAGTGAGATTTCTTCATTCATGTCGCAACAAATATGGGGAATAACCCCACTCCTTCAGAGGATTTCAGGAACAACACCTGAAAGCAAAAAGAGATAGATTGCAACATCATCAACATCTACAAGCGTGGATGAAGCAAAGCGACCGGAAAAAGACCCCACAAAACAGCTGTTTGTAATAAGAGCAGCATATGCAGATGGGTTAACCAAAAGGATACAAGTTGTTAGAGCTTGTATCTATAAGATGTGCAAGGCAACTTTTGAAATTAATGTTCTCATTTCAGGAGAACTCGACTTGTACTACAGCGATGAAAAGGCAGCAGCTACGATGCTCAGCAAATCAACAATCCAGATGTTTGAAAGGAAGCTAAGCTGACAGAAGTCCCAAGGCATAAAACCTACCAATATGTCATCTATGGAATCGACACTTCAGTCGAAGAAGAGGAACTGACGGCAGAACTCATCACAGGCAATGGCGAAAACATTGCTATCTCTCAGATAACAAGGATGAAGAAAAGGATCAACAGCCAACTGACCGAGAGCCGGTCAATCCTGATTACCAGTGAAGAAGAAATCCCCAGAGATGTCTACCTGTATGGGAAAACAATGCCACATAAAATCTACAAGGCCAAGCCTATCCAATGCACAAAATGCCTGGCGTATGGCCACAAAGAAGCAAGTGTTACCAAATGTTCCCAAGAAGGCCACCTGGAAAAGCAGTACAAAGCTGGTTCACAGTACTGCGGAAACTGCAAACAACAAGGTCACAGCGCGTTGGAAAAGAACAAGTGCCCTTTCCACAGGAAAAGGGTTGCAATCCTGTGGAAATCGAAGGAGCTGAATATCCGCTTTGCCATGGCAGCAGAGCAGATAGCTACAACACCAGCACCACAAAAACATGTCCAGATAGCAGGCGCAAATAAGTCACCACCAGCCGAAGAAGGGAAAGCACCGAGAAGTGGGTCAACCAGCCAAACAGTAACCCATGAATAGAAGAGCTACAGCAATACAGTCAGAGGAGGAACAACAAAGATGCAAACCCCAGCATACCACAACAAACAGTGCTCACCGCCCCCTGTCGGTGCCCAATATTACAAGCAAGCACAAGCCCCACCAGCAGCAAGTACAAGGACCCAGTATTACCAGTAAACACAAGCCCCACCAGCAGCAAGTGCGAACATCACCGAACTGAAGAATTTGGCTGTATACGTAGCGTTGATGCAGATGATCAACACAAAATCCATTCCCGAAACAACAAAAGCATTACTCACCAGGCTATAACGTCCCTTCTAGGAGAAGAGAGTTGGAAAGAAGCGAGCACAGAGCTCCAGATGCTGCTCAGAAATGATTAAACTCCCCCAGCAAACCAAAAGTCCGAAAGAAAGAAGAACAAACTATGAACAGATGGAGGAATCCTTCGGTGACACGTTCGAATCCCCAATAAAAGAGAAGACCAGACCAGAAAGATGGGCAAGAGACATCCCAGAGAATATCGATGACGTAACCATGAATGGCTGAACAAACATCAAAATACCAGTTCCAACTGTAAGTACTTCAGTGGAACACAGTGTCCGTGAGCAAATCAAAATTAAATGAAGTTTGTGATTACATTGCAAAGAACCAGGTGGACGTGGTGTGCCTTCATGAAACAAACTTATGCCAACCAAAAGTGGTAAAAATCCCTGGTTTAAAAGTCTACAGGAAAGACAGGAGTACTGGCCGAAAAGGAGGGGGTGCAGCAATATTTATACGATCAACAATCCACCATACAGCTATAGCTCCAAGAGATCACCCAAATGAAATAGATTCAATAGGGGTAAAGGTAATGCTGCCAGACGAAAACGTTCCTGAAAATCTATTCATTTTACAACCCGAATGGCGACCAAGACATCCACGAAGAGATCCTGAAGGACATTAGAAATGGGGAAACCCTACTGTTTGGTGACTTTAACGCCCACGGCCCACTGTGGGAAAAGACGACAAGAAAGAACAGGTCTGGGAAAAGCATTGAAAAAGCCATACCAGGATCTAACAATTTAACAGTGTTTACCCCGTTTGACCTTCAAAGCCAGTACGACCTACACAGGAAAACAACATCCACAATCGACCTGCAAATAGGACCAGCCAGTCTCCTGGGCCAAGTATCAGTCAGACGAGTAGAGGAGTTGCGAACAGGCCACACGGGCCTACTTACAACAATAACGAACATCAATGCTGAGAAACTGCCACCCTCATACACGTACAACAGCAAAAAAGTCGACTGTCCTGCATTTAGACAAAAGCTCGACCAGCAGGACTACACCCAGCAAACCAAAATGCATGGCACCGAGCAAAAAGCGCAGGCAATCACCAACATCATCCTGGAAGCAGCGAACGCAGCGATCCCAAAATCCTCATCCAGCATAACATATCAGAGGCGGAAAACAGAAAAACAATGGTGGTGTGACCTATGCAAAGAAGCAGTGAAACTTAAGAAGATTGAAAGGAAAGCATTCCAGAAACATCCAAGCGACAACACAGCCATCGAATTACGAAGAGCAGAAGCACGAGTTAAGAGAGTCTGCCTGACAGGAAAGAAGGAAGCATGGTCCAAGTACTTAGGTCAAGTAGATGACAAAACAGCCGCAGCAAATATCCATCGATTCATCACAAAGCTCAATGAGAAAAACGTAACTTCAGACGATCGAACATTCCCAATCAGCTCCAACGGTCGCCCAGTTGAAAAAGACCAAGAAAAAGCACAGCTATTCGCGGACACCTACCAAAATCGGAAGCCACCTTCAAACAGATCCAACCCTCCAATCTGCGTTCTCCCTAGAAAGTCCCAGTTCCAAAAAGACATGATGGACCCATTCACTACATCAGAACTGGAAGAAGCCATTACAGCATCAAACCTACAAGCAGTCCCATGTGTGGATGAAATAAGCCCCATTTGGGTAGCCGAGTCTAGCCCCACCTTCAAACATCACCTGTTGGAGACACTCAACACAGCCTAGAAGCAGAAAACGTTCCCACAGATCTGCAAAACGGCCACTATCCATCCGATACAGAAGCCCGGAAAACCGAGTGAAGACACTAAATCATACAGACCGATCTCTGTTCTACCCACAATATGAAAAATATTCGAGAAAATGGTATTGAAAAGACTGGAATGGTTTGCAGAAACTAATGCCATAATACCGAAAACTCAAACAGGATTCAGGAAAAATCAGAGTACTATGGATAAAGTCACGCGAGTCGAACAAGATGCCAGAGAAGCTCTCGACGAGGGAGAATTCCTACTGGCTGTACTTTTCGATTATGAAGACGCATACCGAAATGTGGACCACGAAACTCTGTCTGACACGATGAAAAACAAAAATTTCCCCAATGAATTCATTGAATTTATCCTTAGTTTTCTAGGAGACAGGAAATATGTCGTAAAGATAAACCAGAGCCTATCAGAAGAGAAACCTGTCGAAACAGGGATAGCACAAGGATCGATACTGAGCCCCACACTTTACATCAGTGAACTGGAAATATCAAACCAACAGACAAGAAAAGGAGAATTCGCAGATGATCTACTGATTTGGGAAAAAGGGAAGAACATGATTGAACTGCAAAGAAGCATCCAAAAATCAATTAATGAGGTCCTAGGATGCTCCCAGGCGCTGTCCCTCCCTATGTCAGCAGGGAAATGCAAAGCAATCATCTTCCATAGAAAACGACTCCCTTCACTTCAGGCGCTCAAAATTGGTCAAGATACAATTCCCTACGTTGAAGACGCCAACCTCCTGGGAGTAACGCTGGATAAGAAGCTACTGTGGCACAAACACATCGAAAAGCAGCGCAACTCAGCCCTACAAAGGATCCAACTCCTAAAAAGACAAGCAGGGAAAAAATAAGGTTCATCAACTGGAGCACCCCTTCAACTCTACCTGGCTTCATAAGACCAACCTGGCTACCAAATACCTGGCTTGCAAATAGCCCAAACATGTGCTAACGCCCCCTGGGACACTATGGAAACAACCCAGAATGCCGCCCTACGAATAGTACTTGGTTTACATAAGCACACACCAACGGCAAAACACCGAGAAATCGCGGGTATCCCCAAACTCCGTGAAAGGATCAAATACCAACGCACCAGATACTTCACCAAAATACAAGCATATGGAAGGGAGCATATCGTGTATGAAACCATACTATCAAACCCGACAGCCAGAGGGAATTCCAGAACCTCGTGGGGCGAGTTCCCCAGAGATGTCCCAACATGGAAAGAAGAGTTCCTAGAAGTTTATCCGTTTGCAGATACACCACCATGGAGAATGACCCCACCAGTGGTAAACTTACAGCTGATCCAGATGGATAAATCTATATACTCGGACGAGACAATTATCCAACTGTTCATAAACAAAATGTTTACTCAGTATCCTGAACACCTGGAAATCTGCACCGATGGCTCTATGAAGGGAAAGAAGGCAGCATCATACATCCCTGAATACAACCTAAAAATCTCAACTGTACTCGGCGAAGGTCGTCGATTCTGACCGCAGAACTTACAGCTATATCCAAGGCACTGGAAGTCATGGCGCAGAAGCCACCAACGTCAAAGAAAATGGTTATTCTGTCAGACTCCAAATCATCCCTTCAGCTGATAAACAAAGTGAACCAAGTTGTTACAGATGCAGATCTCAATCATAGTCAATCTTTCTTAACAAAAAGCTGCCTGAATGGAAACTCAGGCCATCCCCACAATGCAGAAACTGCCGTGCAGACGAAGAAACCCTTCAACACATCCTGTTCCAGTGCAGAAGTACCAGCCCGATGATGTCGCAGCTCAAGGTCCTATGCAACGAACTCAAAATCCCCAGCTCCATCAGCACAATCACCTCAACTTTATTCCCGAAGAAGACCGAGTACCAAATCTACAAAGCCCTAGTCAACGTCATCCTGGAGAAGAAAATCTACCTCTAGAGTCGATTACAGTGGTAATCGGCACTACCCAAAAGAAAGGCCGAAAGGGACCGACGACAACGTTGGACCCAATGACTCTACAATTTTTGGATTGGATTGTTGAAAAAAGTCATATTCTGCCTCTTGACTGTCAGGACAGCATGTACATTTCTTTTAACATTTGTGCAGCAACATTCGAGGTAGTTTACAAACGAGGTCATGTGCCCCTTTTGTACAGGAGGGGTATCCAACCTCGAGCCTGGCCTAAAAAGGTTAAAAGGAAATTTCAGTCCAGTCCTAACAAGGTTCTAAGTGTCACAGTGGAAACCTTCAATGACGTCTTTCAGTTCTGATATGCTTTCGGATCAGACTTGTTCCATTTCGCCTCTTCACAGCTGGGCAGCGTAGTCTTGGTTACTTAGATTCAATCAAACAGGTATGTTGTCCTCAAAAAGTTAATAATTGTTTTGATGATGGAAGCTTCAGCAGCCGGGGTGAGAGTATGCTGCGCAAGGGATCCAGTCAAGAGGTTGAGATGGTGCTTCTTGACCAATGACACCACCTGAGTTCTATGTTTGTTGAAGAGTAGGGTAGCCATAAAAAGCTCGACCGCTAGTAGAGCCAATTTGCCAATTTTCTCGTAATGAAAAATGAACTGCTGGGAATTTATCATATTTTTTTTCTATTTTTTTCAGTCTAAAACAGCTGATAAAAATATTTCATATATACCACTGTATTCAGGAAAAAATAACTGATTTATTAAGGTATTCAGTAATATGTGCTTATATTATCATTAAATAGATGTTCCTTCAGCCCAAGCTGAATGCAAATCATATTTGACGGGGCAAAACGGATAAGTCAGCTACATTTTCGACGACCCAATCGAACAACAAAAACAGTAGCCGAGTCAAGAATCAAATCACAGCACCAGCTTTAATTCCATCCAGCTTTCAGAGAAGAAGTTCACAAAAGCAGACATTTAAGGAAGAATCTTTAATTGTTTTTCTACAAGTTTATTTTCCAGCTTGAGCGGCTTGAGCCTGAAGAGGACCCTTGCCAAGAAGGGCCGAAATATAGCTTAAATAAAATGTAGCTGACTTATCCGTTTTGCCCCCTCATATATATCATTAAATAATTGCATGTAATCTAAGCAGGTATATAAAACAAGACCAAAGGTTTCGATGGGATCCCGCAAATCTAATAACTGATCTAGACAATTGCAAATGAACTACCACACCTGTCCAGAAAAAAAAAGAAAGTTCAGAAGCGAATTCAGCGTATCTCCTTATCCACATACAGAACATCTAATCAACTTCAAGTAAAAATTCTTATAAGAAAATCCAGTTTCAACCGGATTCTGAACAAGCTATATGTCTCGGTAAAAAAAAGATTATCATATACAGATTCAGTGTGTCTTTTTACCCCTAAATATGTCATCTAATCAACTTCAAATACAACTTTTGATTCAAACAAATTTTCCGCTTTCTGCCTGATTCCAGGCGAACAAGTTTTCGGGGTAGAAAATGCGTTTCAAATAAATCTTCAGCATGTCTTCTTACCCCTAAATCGAACATCTAATCAACTTCAGATAAAACTTACTTTTAAAAGACTTTCCGGTTTTGGCAGGATCTTGGGCTAACTAGTTGTCCGGCAAAAAAACGGATTTCACCATCATGTTCAGCATGTTTTCTTACCTCTATATCCAATATCTAATAAGCTTAAAATAAAAATTTTACTTTTAACAAACTTTCCGGTTTTGGCCGAATTCCGGGCGAACTTCTTGCCCTGCGAAAAAATGGTTTTCACCCTCGTTTTCAGCATGTCTTTCTACCTCTAAATCGAACATCTAATCAACTTCAAATAAAACTTTTATTTTTAAAAGACTTTCCAGTTTTGGCCGGATTCCGGGCTAACTACTTGTCCGGCGAAAAAAATGATTTTCACCGTCGTGTTCCAGTCTGGTACACTAGCCCCTTTTCAGGCACGGTGCTCAAACGTCTAGCACCATGCCTGGGTGCTAGACGTTCAAGCACTGTACCTTGGATTTCATGTATGGTGCATGGATTTCAGTATACAGTGCATACATCAAAAACACAGTTTCTGTCATAACAACTGAGCACCAGCTCGGACAGGGCTGAAATTACTACCATGAATTAGAGAAATCAAAGACAATCCTTTATATATTTTTCTCAACAAAAACAAAAGGGCTCGGCTGATGACAGATGTGAAAAACCTCGTTTCCTTTACTACATAGTCAAGGGTTTTGCATGCAAAGTGTCCTGTGCCTCAGCTTTTTCTACCTAGCAGCCAACCAGAATATTGGCTCTTGGGGAATAGATAGGGAAAATACATGGAAAATAGATAGGGTGCTGTTAGGTTTTTCATCTCCATCATCATTAGAGCCCTTTTGTTTTTGTTGTGACAAATATATAAAGGATTGTCTTTGATTTCTCTAATTCATAGTAGTAATTTCAGCCCTGTCCGAGCTGGTGTTCAGTTGTGATGACAGAAACTGTGTTTTTTCTGTATGCACTGTATACTGAAATCCATGCACCATACATGAAATCCAAGGTACAGTGCTTGAACGTCTAGCACCCAGGCATGGTGCTAGACGTTTGAGCACCGTGCCTGAAATGGGGCTAGTGTACTAGACTGTCGTGTTCAGCATGTATTCTTACCCCTAAATCGAACATCTAATCAACTTCAAATAAAACTTACTTTTAAAAGACTTTCCGGTTTTGGCATATTTTGGGCTAACTACTTGTCCAGCCATAAAATGGATTTCACCATCGTGTTCAGCATGTCTTCTTACTTCCATATCGAATATCTAATCAGCTTCAAATAAAACTTTTACTTTTAATAAACTTTCCGGTTTTGGCTGGATTCCGAGCAAACCTCTTGTCCGATGACAAAATGGTTTTCACCACCATGTTCAGCATGTCTTCTTACCCCATAATCGACTATCACATCATCTGTTTAAAAATGTTTAATTTGCCACTTAATTTAAACCCCCTCCCCCACCCCTAAATGTAGGGCTACAGAGCCCATCTACGAACTCGACCTTACTCTTGACCCAAAGAGTCCTCACACCAAGTTTCATAAAAATATCTCATTCCCTTCGAGAGTTATAGTGCGCACAGACGGACAGACAGACAGATGGATGAATGGAAGGACAGACAGACGGACGGACAGATGGACAACTTTTGCAATGTCAGAGGTACCCCTCCACTTACGTTTTGGGATCCCAAGAAAAGTACCTAAAGTAGTTACTCTATCACAAGGATTTGGCGATGGGTGCACTGGAATCTGACTGGAATAGGACGTGGTCCAGGGTCTCATTCAGGAACTGTAATACCTGCTTCTACCTAGGACCTGTTATAGACTGCCCAGAAGTTTCTTTGCAAGATTTTCAGGCTAAGGTTCGCTGGTTCGCTTGCACACTTTTTTTTTTTCCTTTCTGTGTGACTAGAAGCAAGAAACAAAGCAAAGGTATGACAAAACTCAAAGAGGTGTTCACATAAGCATATCTCTACAGTACTACTTTTGTCTATCCAATCCACTTCAAGGTGTTGTAGTCTGTAATTCTTCAGGTTATTGTACTTCAAAAGCTTGCGCCAAGAAAACTGTCTTACACTGCCCAGTGTTGCGACGTGTTTGAAACAAGATCAGAGGCGTTTTCTCGCCATTCTCCGAGGACTCCACTTCAGGAGTCCCCGCGTTTTTGTTTGTCCCGAGGACTCACTCCCCGTATTCTCGCAAGTCCCCACAGACAGGGAACGCTCCGATTATCATCACCACCATCAGAAAGGACTCCCTTATGTAGCGTTTACACGGTGAAGAAATCCCGTCGAGTAGAAAGGAATTCCGTTCGACTCGAAAGGATTCCGTTCGTGAAGACGAGTAGGAAAAAAGTCTAGCGGGACGGGAATCCTTTCATGATGAAAGGAATTCCGGTCTACTTGAAAGGAATCTTGTCGGCGGCGCTGGAAAAAAGTACTAGAAAAGTCTAGCTAGCATTTAAAGAGCAACAATCATCAGTACTAATGTCATAAATGATATCAAAACATTTTTTTGTTGACAAGTGAATTTGTTTTTGTCAGATTTTCTTTTTGTGAAGAATTTATGTTTTCCCTCTGCGTGTGAACATAATCCTGTCACCAAGATCGGATTCTGTTCAAGTTTTCCTGTACTTGTAAACGCTACACTCCCTTTCAGATTCGGAGGGGAATCAATTTTTGCTGGTGCTGGTGAAATAAACAAAACCAAAAATTAAGTGGATCCAGAGTAATTTCGTCAACTGCATATTTTTTTTCGAACAAAATACATTTTGGAAGTATTTCCCGTGTTCTCGCTGTTTCTATACGCGGAGTCCGCGTGGAGTGACTCCCTCCATTCTCGCCGTTCCCTTCGATTCCCCGAGGAGTCCTCGGAGAATGGCGAGAATATGCCTGAGAATACTCAAGGGATCGCTCAGCAAGAGAAACCAAAATGCGCCTTATGTGAATTTTCCCTATTTTCTTTATTTTTCTTTACGAAATCGGATCTCCCCCCCCCCCCCATGGTGTCGATCAGTTGAAAAAAAATACTGAGTTGGCGAAAAGCGCTGCAGTTCCTCTTGAAAATCGTAGATATTTCATAAAACAGTAGATTTTTATCAAAATCTCAAAACAAAAAGACATTTCTGAAATTTTAATTTGGTGTAAGTTACTTCTGAGGTACGACTTCTTTTGTAAAAGCAGTCGATTTTTGTATCTTGAAAAAATCATTTGTTTAGAAACGGTTGCTAAAAATGAGCATTCTCGCCGTTCCCCGAGGACTCCACTTGAGGAGTCCCCACGTTTTGTTTGTCTCGGGGACTCGCTTCTCGTATTTTCGCGAGTCTCCACGGATGGGCAATGCTCCAATTAGCTTCACAGTCATCAAAAAAGGACTCCCTTTCAGATTAGGAGGACAATCAATTTCTGCTGGTGTTGGTGGAATGTAAATAATTAAAAACAATCAGAATAAACAAAACCAAAAATAAAGTGGATCCAGACCAATTTCGTCAACTGCATATTTTTGTTCGAACAAAATCCATTTTGGAAGCATTCCCCGTGTTCTCGCTGCTTCTGTACGCGGAGTCCGAGTGGAGTGAGTGACTTCCTCTATTCTCGCCGTTTATTTCGATTCCCCAAGGGGAACGGGGAACAGCGAGAATACGCCTCAAACAGTCGATAAATATCCCCCCCCCCTCTTCCCCCCCCTACAATTTCGGATAGGATCGTCCTAGCACATCCGGAAGTACCCAAACTCGAAACAATGTGACAAACTGCCTTCACTGTTCCAGATCATCCCGCCCTCCATTCTCCCGCAGATGGTTGGATCGGGAAACTGATTATTTCCAGGTTAGTTTAGTTGGGTCCCTGATATGCCTGCCAAGTTTGTATCGTCCTAGCATATCTGGAAGTACACCAACTCCAAAAAGTGCGACAAAAAATACCGGACAGACGGAATTGCGATCGGTATATGGGACTTGAGCCAGAAGCTGCCAGATATACATGAACCTTACAAGCCCAACTGCTTACCAGCGAATATACTCTCGTATCTAAATATCTTGCTCGCTGGCTTCCCAGACATGGAGCAATAGAGAGGGTCAAGACATTCTGAATCAGAAAATCAGCAATCATCAACTATATCAGTGTTCCCAAGCAGAAGCGTTACTAGCCAAAATGTTTGGGGGGAGGGGCGAGGCATTTACCAACTGGCTGGTAATTTTTACCGACTTTTCTGCAGAAAAAACGACTGTTTTCAGCAACAAAAATGAAATTCTCGAGAAAAATCGACTGATTTTCAGAAAAACCAACTGATTGACCATTTTGACGAAAAATCGACCAATTCTAAAAAAACCGACTGTTTTCATGAAAAAAATCAATTGTTTTGACGAAAAAACGCGGCGCTTCGCCCCGACTCGGTTATTTCTTACCGACTGGCCGACAGCATTGGGGGGGAGACCCCTCTCCCCCCCCCCCCAGTTGTGACGCCCCTGTTCCCAAGGACCCAAACAACAACTGTGACAATTCAGTGAAGATTTTGAGTCCCCCGCAACCCTCGAGATCTGGAATCTGGATATAAAATCACTGTGTGGCCCTTACAATTCCTAAGGCGTTTTCTAGCCATTCTCCGAGGACTCCACTTGAGGAGTCTCCGCGTTTTTGTTTGTCCCAGGGACTGACTCCCCGTATTCTCGCGAGTCCCCACGGGCGGGGAATGCTCCGATTATCATCACCATCATCTAAAAGGACTCCCTTTCAGATTCGGAGGGGAATCAATTTTTGCTGGCGTTGGTGCAATGTAAAATTAAATAAAAACAGTCAGAATAAGCAAAACCTAAACTGAAGTGGATCCAGACTAATTTCGTCAACTGCATATTTTATTTTCTAACAAAATCCATTTTGGAAGCATTCTCCGTGTTCTCGCTGTTTCTGTCCCCGTGGAGTGACTCCCTTTATTCTCGTCGTTCCCTTCGATTCCCCCCTCGCTATTACCCGAGGACTCCTCGGGGAATCGAAAGGAACGGCGAGCGAGAATAGAAAGAGAGTCACTCTGCGCGGACTCCGCATACAGAAACAGCCTGAAAACAGCGAGAACCCCGTGTTCTCGCTGTTTCCAGGCTGTTTCCAGGCTTCCAAAATGGATTTTATTCGAACAAAATTATAAGTTGACAAAATTAGTCCGGGTTCAATTATTTTTGTTTTGTTCTTTCTGATTGTTTTAAATTAATTTTACATTGCACCAACACCAAAAATTGTTTCCCCACCGAATCTGAAAGAGAGTCCTTTTGATGATGGTGATGATAATCTGAGCATTCCCCGTCCGTGGGGACTCGCGAGAATACGGGGAGTGAGTCCCCAGGACAAACAAAAATGCGGGGACACCTCAAGTGGAGTCCTTGGGGAACGGCGAGAATCCGCCTTATGAAGCGCCCAAATGATGCAAAAGCGCACCATCTGGCAACACCGGACTCATCTGAATTTTTGTGGTTTCTGAAAGAAGAAGAATAATATTTCAAAATGATGACGTCATCTCTTCAAAATTCGTTTTGCCACTAATCCTATGCAGATGGATTTCTAAAATTGCTTTTACCGTAGTGCAGTCTGGATTATTAAATATAACGATTTTCCGCAAAAGTTACAATGGAAACCCTAAGCAGAACAGAAAAGCAGGATGAGCATGGAAGCACAACCATAGAAACTACAGATGAGAGTTACAGCAGTGATGAGGAAAATATACTGCGGGGAGAAAGATGGCCACCTCTTGGAGCCACTGACCCAGATTCTGATTTTAAGAAGCTGAGATTGGATTCTTGTTCTCAGTCGCATGTTGAAAGTTGGGCCGAGTAAGGCAGCTTTAATCTTTATACCTGCTTTATAAGGCTTTATAGAGAATACCTTGCTATTTGAATCACCCCTCTGACTGAGATATATGCATGCAACTCCCA
Organism: Branchinecta lynchi; assembly: GCA_023053575.1. NCBI lineage: Eukaryota > Metazoa > Arthropoda > Branchiopoda > Anostraca > Branchinectidae > Branchinecta > Branchinecta lynchi. The sequence continues at coordinate 18,323,790 of JAKZAP010000005.1, forward strand.
TCGTTTCTTTCCATCCTCTACGGGTCTTGATTGAAAGCTCTAGTAAATCTCTACAACTTATTTTTTCCATTTTTGATGAACTAGGTCACATTGTTTCCCAATGCCTTTCTTCTAAACACCTGCTGACGATTGGCAAATTGTTTCTGAGCCAGCTTCCATTTCTGGTTTTGTTTCGCACCTTTGAAGTCTAAACTAAGTTGTATAGAGAACTGATAGTGAGAGTGCACCGTGATTGCACAATTAACCAATAGGACGAGACACCGTCTTTGTTTCCAAACTTTGACTCCTTCAAACTCTGATCAGAAAGAATACTTATTTACAAAAGTTATATTATTTCAAGAAGAAAGAGCCAGATTAACATTCCTGCAATTTGTTGGCTCAAAGTGGCTTGTCAAAAGGACCATCATCTCTAGGAATCCTATGATCATTAAGAAGCTCTACACTGCGCTTATGAGGCCCCACCTTGAGTACAGCATGATTGTTGCATCACCCCACCACAAAATGGATGCCAAAGCCCTAGAGGGAGTGCAAAGAAGAGCCACTAAGATGTCCCCACAATTGAAAGCTTTAGAATACCATGAACGGTTTAGGGTACTGAAGCTTCCCAGCCTCTCATATCGACATAAATAGGGCAATGTCCTGATTGTAAAAAAGCTGCTGGACTCTGACATTATCCCTGGGTTATTCGAGAGCTCCCCATCAAAGTCGACCAGAGGCCATTCTAAGAAGCTCCAACTGACCAGCTGTAAATGATGCGAGCAGTTTTGTCTCTGTATGGAGTGTACCACTCTGGAACCGCCTTTCCGAAAAACTGTCAACCTTGCTATCCTGGATGGCTTCAAAAAAGGTGTGGACGAGGACTGGCGAAATGCTGTATGTCGGCTGCACTGGGATTCCAGTGAGCCCATGTGACAACAACATCTACCAACCAAGAAAAATTGGCTACACTGGAGTGCCAGTGAGCCTATGTAACAACAACGATCTATCAATCATGACGCCAACCAGTGAGAGACTCTACAGGAGGATCACACCACCTTATCTCGCTGGAAGTGCGATCTAAGGTAATTTAAGGTGACAACAACATCATTTAGTCTAAAAGTCAAAAGTCCTATTTGATTCAGAGAGAAGCACTAAGGTCAAGAGTCCGACTTGAGATCCAAGGGACATGGTGCCAGAGAAATCAGATTAGTAAGAGAAGCTTGGGTATTTGCAATAAATGGAGGAATGAGCTGCCAGTGCTGAATATGCCTAAAGATCAAACTATTACTACGATGAAAAGTGGAAAGAGCTTTGAAGTGGAAATTGAGACAAGGTCCAAGACCTTCCGATTTTTCGAAAGTTTAACTAATCCAGAAGTGATCGGATGCTACACTGACAGCTCGCGATTTAATGAGATGACGGGAGCAGCATCTATACTGTTTGAATCAAATGTAGAGCCAAAGAGGCTGTTCACGTCAGTTTACCAGGCTGAGATGTTAGCTATTCTGCAAGTTATTGATAGTCCTTTGCCCTAATGATACTATATTAGCACCGACTGAGTAATCTTTCTTTTCAGTTTTAGCATTGCAGAGAGTTCAAGGCTAATCGAGTTAGAAGAGGAACAAGAACAGTTGAACAGTTCACTTTTGGCCCTGACAACACACTTTGCACAGGTACAGAAAGCCTTGCTTTCCACAAAATTGTAGGCTTTCTTAATAACCTAAATGTGTTCTAGGCAAAGGTTTTGTTTCCATTTTTGGGATTCTAAAACATAAGTAGAGGGATACCGGTAACTTTTTAAAAGTTTTCCGTCCGTCCGTCTGTCAGCACGAGAACTCTCGAAGGGAAGAGATATGCTATTTTGGTGATACTTGGTGTTAGGATTCTTAGTGTCAAAGGACAGTTCAAGTTTGTAGATGGGCCCCAAAGCTGTATACTTAGGGTTCTTCGATTCTGGGGTAAAAGGATGTGCTGAATCAGAATATGATAGTTCTTTTTTCGCCGGCAAGGAGTTCGCCCGGAAATTTAGCATGACATCTTAAAACATAATGATATAGTCGAGACAGGGTGAGGAGACATGTTGTTGCAACTATCGAACATAGTAAAGATAAATAAAAAGTGTGTGTGATCAGTTTAGTTATCTCCAAAGTCCCAACCGGCATTCACTGGGTCAAAAAGTCAAAATACATTCGACCTGTCTTGTGAACAATTTAATAAAATTTGTAGACCAGTTTTCGGAAAAACCTAGTAGCGATACCAGTCCCTTCCCTACCCCTTTATCCATACAGGCGAAAGCTCATCGCACGTCGTGTTACGATACTCTTTGTTTAATCTATGGACGCCGGAGGAATAGTGACTCTGGTTTCGTGTACAGGTGAGCAATGTTTCTTGGGTTTGATCAAACACTATTTACACCTAACGTATGTAGTCTTTGAGTTTAGTCATGGCGGTCTGTCATATGGGGGGCCGAAGGGGTGGAGATATGTTGTTCAGACTTCGTATGAGGATTCAGTGGCAAAGTTCAGGCCAAACTCGTAGATGGGTCCTGTAGCCAGGCCCGTATCCAGGAATTTATTTCGGGGGGTGGGGGTGCCTATCGGGGGGGGGGGGGGGGGGGGGGGGTGCTTGCTGGTAGGACAATAAAGTACAGAAAACACATAGATCAGAGGGAAAAGCCTATACAAATCGTTCGTTTTGTATGTTTGGGGGGGGGGGGGGGTGTCACAGCACACAAACACGGAAGAAAAGTTTCTATGCTTTTGTCGGACGTCGGTCGACTCGTCAGCACATCGGGTTTTCTTTACACACAAGAAATCGAATTCTGCAAACGTTTGTCCCGCAAAACACAGAAGAAATTGAATTCTGTATGCTTTTGTCGTGCCTCGGGCGTTTTGTCGGAACATTGGGTTCATTTTATACACAAGCAAGCGACTGTTGAGGTTCCCGTGTCGAGGATTTGCGTATCTATCACATTTGCATGAAGCATCTTGTTCCCATGATATGTAGCTAATTTCTTACCATGTTGCTAGTTTCTTGAAATGTTAACAAAGCTGTTTCTTTGTAGGTGCAGTTCCGTCTGCGACAAATTGTCGAAGCTCCAACAGATACGAAAGAAGATCTTTTGAAGGAGCTCGAGTCTTTTGCCTCACGTGGAATTCCAGATCCACACGTGTTAAAGAGAGAACATGAGCTCAGTGATGAAATGGTAAGAAGTTAATCAGTTCAATATTCGACACCATCCATCCAGGTCACATATCTCACCAATACTGGAGTCCTGCTTTATGAGTGCAGTGGGAAGCAGAAGCAGGTCTTCGCATTCTGTCATGGTCAAAACATTACCTATGTCGTGCTATCCTTTAGTAGTTTTTAATTCTTTCTGTCACACATTCTCTGCTAGCGATGAAGAAAAATTATCGGCATAGGTTAAGGATAGGTTCTTAATTTTTCTTTCTATCACACATCTTTTTCTAGCGGTGAACGAAAATCATCGGCATCCGTTAAAGATAGGTTCTTTCCCCTTCCCCTGGACCCTTCAGTTGTTTTCGACGTACTCGTGTTTTATGACCCCGTACTAAAGTCACGAAAATCTACCCCTCTTTGACGAATACCTTTGGTGGCAGTTAGGGATTCACCCCCTCCCCCAGTTCCATTGGGTCTGCAAGTTGTTTGGAGACAAAAATGAAGGTTTCGTTTGAAGACAAAAATGAAGGCTCCGTGAGAACGAAACTTTGTTTACAGTTGATTTGTTTGATTTGCGGTCGATCGCGCCTGAGAAGTGCCTTCCAATGTTTCTACTTGCAGCTGAAACCTAAGAGAGGACAGCAGCGTCGTAACGGGCCCCCTTCGGGGCCCAGTGACGCAGGGGCGGTTTGAAATACTTGGGCAGGAGGGGGGATACCGCAAAATATACTGGCCAGAGATCCAGCACCGCTGAAGAGTGAAATGGTTTAGGGTTTAGGAATAATAGACAATAAACTTAATGTACCATGTCCGCAAAACTAAACGGTTTGAAATACTTGGGCAGGAGAGGGACCTTAAAAAATCATGCCTATAACAGGAATGTTATACCGACGCAGCGTCTAACGACTGTGTAGCAGAAAGATACTAATGAGAGCCGCTGGCGATTTCTTTTTGTAATCTGTTTGTTTTGTAAAAATTACCCCGAAAAAATTGTAGGTTTTAAAACTGCCACCCAAAATTCTGAGCCCAAAACTCAAAGAAATGACGCACTCTTCCACCGAACAGAGCGTAGCTTACTATAAAAGGCGCCGCAGGCGTAAATTTTGGAATTCTTTACGATGTCTTTTTGGATTATGGACAAAGGCTACCTATCATAGATTAGCTGGTAGTGTTTGGTCAGGATTCAAACATTCTGTGCCATCATAACAATAATCTGATAGAACCTCCGTCTTTGGTCCCATGTGTATGTGTATGTGAATACCCCGACATAATTGAGCGGAGCTAGAGGTAAATGCTATGAGGTTTGAGTTGATACCCATCTACTCCCATCTTCGCCGCCGCGCCTACCATATGAAAACCGTAGGGTTCCTGCAGGGGTGAAGAACCCGGAGTTAGACGTGTCGTCACAATGGTAGACAACCAATCAGCTGTAAACGACGACTCGGACGGCGCTTATATTCTTCTGCTGAGTTGTACTGCGTTATAGCAAGAACAAATAACGAGTAAGAACAATGGTCTCTCGTCCATCCACCGACTAAAAATGTTCCGACATCAATGAGCGGAGGTGGACCCATTTCTTGGTCGCCCGTGTATACTCGTTGGTCTCCGACTCTCCGCCGTTACACACTTGAATTCATTTACGAAGAAAACAACGTAGCCACTAGCGAGGCGGATGTTCTGGCCTGTTCACACGGGAAGGAAACAGCGTTGATTTTGTTTGAGTAGACGCTGGCGTCGGATTAGTGAATATTAGTGATGCGAAAAACAAAAAGCGAACTTGACGATGGTCATTCATAATCGCTTTTGTTACACCATGACCATACGTATGAGGATTGAAATCCCTTGTGACATTCCTTTTTATGTCTCTCGGGAGAACCATACAATGCAAACCGGGATTTGAAGCACACTCACTGAAGTCATGACCCATATAGTTTCAACATCTGTAGTATTAACTTTGTCAGACGAGTGTAAACTAAGAGTAACGTAATTAAGGCTTTCGAGGATTACTGAAATTACCGAAATGGTAGAATAGCATGGAATAGTCAAAATAATACCAGTAGGTGAGTGTATATTTTGTGTTTTTTCTTCTTTTTTTCCGAAATGTATAATTGTATACATTTCGATTTAGTGAGTTAGATTTCGATTCAGTAGTTAATTGAAAGACGAAAGTTCACCTCAACTTGGTCTATCTCGTTTGTCTTTTAGTTCACTACTTACAAATAATTCGATGTCAACGGTGTATTTTCCCATTAAAGAAAGTCTTTGGTTTTCGTACTTAGGCCTTGCCACATGGGTTCTAGTTTGTCTAGGACCCACACAGAAGTCCTACTTTTTTTTAAATTCAATTCAAAATTGTTTCTGGTTAGTTTGTCAGAGTAGAAGCCTATTCCATCTGCGTAATATTTGTTCATTTCCACTTAGCCTATTAAACCTGAAACACGGCCTTTTTTTTAAAGAATCTGCCTGTTTTCATCTGATATTCTCATATGAGAGCAAATACCTGGAATGAAATTTATCTCTTCTTGTTCTGGATATTGACACCACTTAATTGAATTGACCCCGAAAAGATACAATTTACGTTACCATATATCTTACGTTACCTGTATACGGCCTTTGGGTTTTCCAATAAGATATATATACAGTTTGTCGTACTTTAGTTTTGACAAATGCGTCAAAACTAAATTTGACGCATTTGTAAAATCTGCTTTGCACCAGATGGCAGTTTCTGTATATTTTGATATTCTTAGAAATTTTTTTGTCAACCCCCGAAAGCTTGTCTGAATCAATGAGCCGGCAACCGCTGTTTCAGCGCCCGCCCAGCCCAGTGTGAACAGGCTTATCACTGCTGCCTCCATTCGATTTTTCTTCCTCAGTGGTTTACTGCCTTACACCTTCTCTGTAGAGGTAACGACTTTTGATGTCCCGGGTAAGATCCACCTCCGCTCGTTTGCGTCGGGAGTCGACTCGTCTCAGCTTGGTTGTGTGATAGATATAGGGAGACAGCAGTTCTTGCTCTTATTTGTTCTTGGTTATAGAGCAAAATAACCCTAGAGAGTATTGCGAAGACCTATCCTTCCCATGCATCAAAAATAGCCCTCCGTCGCCTGACGTAGATCAAAGCCAGCGCTCGTTAACGACTGGTTGAGTTCGATGTTCGTCGACTGCGTAATTTCCATTAAAAAGATACATATCCTACCCTGTTTGTCAGTATATAACATACAACACGAACCAGATAAATAACAATATTTCAGTTTTCGTTCGGGTTCTTGGTTTTCGAAGCAACCAATGCAATGAGTGGTCCAGAATTAAACTGCTTTCATACCGACGCTTTAAGGCTTTCACACTGAGCTACGTAACCTCTTCATCGCGCTTGCGGTGACGCAGCGCAGAGACACGCAGACAAATAAAAGCGTCAACGCGTTACGCATCTGATTCTTGGGATCCGAAAACGTAAGTGGAGGGATACCTATGACATCGCAAAAGTTGTCCGTCTGTCCGTCCGTCCGTCCGTCTGTGCGCACTGTAACTCTCGAAGGGAATGAGATATTTTGATGAAACTTGGTGTGAGGATTCTTTGGGTCAAGAGTGAGGTCAAGTTCGTAGATGGGCTATTTAGCCCTACATTTAGGGGTGGGGGAGGGGTTTTAAATTAAGGGACAAATATAATATTTTTAAACAGATAATGTGATAGTCGATTATGGGGTAAGAAGACATGCTGAACACGATGCTGAAAACTATTTTGTCATCGGAAAAGTAGTGGGCCCGGAATCCGGCCAAAACCGGAAAGTGTTAAAAGTAAAAGTTTTATTTGAAGTTGATTATATGTTCGATTTAGGGGTAAGAAGACATGCTAAACACGGTGGTGAAAACCGTTTTTATCGCCGGACAAGTAGTTAGCCCAGAATCCGGCCAAAACCGGAAAGTCTGTTAAAAGTAAAAGTCTTATTTGAAGTTGATTAGATGTTCGATTTAGGGGTAGGAAGCCATGCTGAACACAATGGTGAAAACCATTTTCTCGCCGAATAAGTAGTTCGCCCGGAATCCGGCCAAAACTGGAAAGTTTGTTAAAAGTAAAAGTTTTATTTGGAGTTGATTAGATGTTTGATTTAGGGGTAAGAAGACATGCTGAACACTTAAGTGAACACAATTTTCTACCCAGACAAGTAGTTCGCCCGGAATCCGGCCAAAACCGAAAATTGTTAAAAGTTAGAGTTTTATTTGTAGTTGATTAGATATTCGATTTTGGGGTAAAGAGATGGTGCATCCATGTATGACAATAATTTTTTACCCGGACATATAGTTCGACGGGAATCCGGCTGGAGCCGGAAAATTTGTTATAAGTTGAATTTTTATTTGAAGTTGATTAGATGTTCAATATTGGGGAAAGAAGATACGCTGAGTTCGGTTTTGAGCTTTCTTTTTTCGCCAGAAAAGTAGTTCCGGAATTCGGCCGAAACCGGGAAATTGTCAGAAGTGGCAGGAAGTTTGGCAGGAAGTTTTCGTCAAAACAGAGATGGCTTATAGGGGTGAACACACTTGCTGATTCAATACTTGAACTTGTTTTTCTCAGATGATTAACCTGTTTTTGAATTTTAACCGTAAAAATGTTCAAGGAGTCTGGCGAAGACAAGACCCATTTGTCTGGATCAGATATTGAATTTTCGGGATCCCATCGAAACCTTTGGTCTTGTTCAGAGAGAAAGAAGAACCTACTTATGAAGAACAAAAACCTACTAATGATGATTGAAAAATTTCTAACGGATGAAAGGAATGAAAATTTGGCAGTAGAAATCGAAAAAGGAAAACGTAAATACGCATCCAACGTGACATGGAGCGTGTTCCATCCTACTTACCGTAGTTACTACGTATGGCTGGAACGATTTTTCTATTTTCCAGCAGATTATCATGCCACGTGCGAATCCGACCAATCACGTTACGGAGATCCGTAGTTACTACGCTCCCGAGCGTGGTAGGCAAATAGTTACTATTTGGAAAAGGTTGGAACGGTCAGCGTAGTAACTTTTGGTGAGGTTGGAACGGAAATAGTAACTAATAGTTACTATTTGAAGAAGGATGGAACACGCTCATGTTCTCTCGCAGGTGTGAAAGATACCCTACGCAACCTGTACGCAATGCAAGATGAAGGCATACGCGACGCATCGCAACGACGCGTCAATGTGATAGCGGCTTTAGGTGGATATTTGATGCGTTTACGAATTAAGATGGAAAGAACTGCAAGGTATTTCTTATTATTTAAGGACCAAGAGCAACGTTTGGCTATTCAGAGGGAAAAGCAACAAGAACTTATTGAACAGCTGAAGGCCCAGTTGCAGGATTTGGAGCAGTTTGCCTATGAGTCGGGCGAAGGGGGTCCTCCTCAGACTTTGGTCCTGGAAAGACAGAAGTTTATAATTGGTAAGAATTATTCCACCATAACATGAGTCTTGTTGTGCGGTGGCACTTTCTTTCTCAGTTGTGCCGTGTTCTTCAAAACTGTGCTAACTAAAAAATTCTGAAAACTGAGTTAACTATACCATTGGAAAGAATATAGCTGATTTGGTATTCTGTTAAATTGTGCTAAGTGTTAGATGACGACATGAGCACCATCTAACAGGTACATTAGTTTTAACTTTCTGAGTTCCTACTTTCTTCATGCAGATGGCATACACAAAACTGGGCCCAAAAAATATGAAAATGTAGTTAGCACAGTTTTGCAGAACACGGTAGAGTTGAAGGTTTCTTCCATTTTTTCCTGTCAAGCTAAGCTATTTTCTAACCAGAAGAACAAAGGTAGCCTGAAAATCAAGGCCAGGCCTCGTGTTAAGAATGATCGAAGAGTGAGAACATTTATTGTTATGAAAAGGAAATGTTGCCGAACAATGGTTGGCCGCTAATTATTTGGAGACACTCCTTTCCCACAGTCGTGTGTCAATCCAGAACCGCAATAACAGATCCAAATGTAGTCTTTTTTCTTAGCTTTCTGGCCCTGAATAAACAAACAAATCGGAAATTTAGTAAATTTGTTGACTCTTGGAAGCTCATACTTAGGTTCGTAAGTTAGGAGTCAGGAAGGGGGGATGGAAAGTTTGAATTATCACAGCAATATGTGAATATGTGCTCTTTCCAGAAAGAAAAAGAAAAGAGATCGCGACAAAGCTGTGTTGCCAGCTTGGCTGCTTGGAGTCGGAAAACGCATCCTGAAATAAAGCTTGTCAGCGAGCTTTGTCCGATAAGAGGAACCTGGGGTCCCACCCCCATCGCAACCCGGTTCAGGGGCAAATGGCCCCAGATTGCCCAGTGAATAATATTCATAACTTGACCAGAACTGGACATGGACGATAACATTCCTTGTACATGTAGATCCCAGGGCTTGAAAATTGCTTTTGAAGTTCCACCTCCCCACCCACCCAGTTCTTGGGCAACTGGGCCCTGATTGCCCAGGAGTAAAGTTCGTTACCCGTGACAGGAATCAACATGTATCAAGACGTCAAGTTCGAACCTTATTGGCACTTGTCCGTCCCCAGCGCTCAGACGTACGCTAGGGAACGACTGTGTCCAACCTATCCTTACGCTGTACTCGGTAAAGTACTTGAGACGTTGGTAGAGGGTACCCGACCGCGTACTAAAGCAAATTCGGTATAGCAGCATTTCTTTTATCTAGAACCTAACTTCCTCGGTTTCGCTGGATGCTGAACTGCTACTATATACCGACAATTCATTCTTCCTGATTGATTGAGGCTTCGAAGTAAAAGTTTTTTTTTTTAACAAAAATAGGTGTTCTCTGTGATGGGAAAGGCATGCTGCTTGCTCTCATCTCATGTAACGACTGTAAACTAGAGTAGCCGATGTACTACCATCGGCAGAGTGCTGTAGTACTTTACTCTGATTGGGTGAACAAACTCATTTTTTGTATACCCTCTGCTGACATCTTTCGTTCTCTTTTCTGGGGGCCCCGTCCTCCTTTTAAGTACGCCACTGATGGAACCTAACCACCACTTCGATCAAAGACCATCCCGACAAATTTTCCTAAAACTCTTTATCTGCTAGATTGGACGTTAATGTAGGCTTTATTGAAAAAATAAGACCAACGGTTTCGAGGAGATCCCAGAAATCCAGTATTTGATCGAGACAATTGGGTCTTGTCTTCGCCAGATCCAGTCTCAGTCTTCGCCATACTGCTTGAACATTTCTACTATTAAAATTTTGAAACAGAAGGCCAGACAGCTAATCATCTGAGAAAATCAAGTTCAGATATGGATTCAGCATTTGTGTTTACCCGTATAAGTCATGTCTATTTTGACGAAACCCATCGAAACTTCCTGCCTTATTTCTGTCAATTTTCCGGTTTTGGCAGAATTCCGGAACGACTTGTCTGGCGAAAAAAATAAAGCTCAAAAACGAATTCAGCGTATCTCCTTGCCCCTATATCCAACATCTAATCAACTTCAAATACAAATTTAACTTATACCAAATTTTCCGGGCGACTTATATGTCCGGCTAAAAAATAATTGTCATATACGGATTCAGCATCTCTTCTTACCCCTAAATCGGACATTTAATCCCCTACAAATAAACTCTTGCTTTTAACTAATTTTCCGGTTTGGGCCGGATTCCGGGCTAACCACTTGTCAGGGTAGAAAATTATTTTCACAGAAGTATAGAGTATGTCGTCTTACCCCAAATCCAACATCTAATCAACATCAAATAAAGCTTTTACTTTTATCAAACTATTCGGTTTTGGCTGGGTTGCGGTCAATCGACTATCTCATTAGCTGTTTAAAATGTTATGTTTACTCTTTAATTTGAACCCCATCCCTCACCCCTAAATGTAGGGCTACAGAGCCCATCGACGAACTTGACCAGTCCCTTCATCCAAATAATCCTCACACCAAGTCTCGTCAAAATATCTCATTCCCTTCAAGAGTTTTTCTACTCACAGACGGACGGACAACTTTTGCGATGTCATAGGTATCTCTCCACTTACGTTTTGGGATCCGGAAAAATGATTGGTTGCCATGTCGTAAGAAATTGGGATGTTGCCAGGGTTTCCGATTTCTTTCAAGCCATGCCCAAACAAACAATCCTTTTGTTTTACGGAGAACAGATAGTTTCATTTTTTTGATGAGAATTGATGACGCCTACACTTCCCCTTCCAGGACAGCAAATCAAGTTATGTCTAATGTTGTCTCTTTTTTTTTGTAGGCTATGTAGTGGAACACTTCTCCGCGTAAGTTTCGTTGCCTGAAGTGGGATGGATATTTCAGATGCCTCGCATGACGAAATTCGGGAAGAAATTACCTACTATTGCTTTTCGTGTGGATAAGAGAGAACTCGAGCGAAAAGAGGTTTATGGCAGAGACGTCATTTCGCGAAAACCTAGGGGGGGGGGGGGGGGGGGGGGGGGGGGGGGTCGTTGTTCCGCGTCATTAGGTCGTCTGGCTTGGTGACCGAACTTTTTAAGATCCAGTTTTCGTAACTGCCTGTCATAATTTTTGTCGAATAACTTCGTTTCTTGCAGATTTTATGATTTTCGATGGGTAGCTATGGTCTCTCTTGAAACGCCGGGAGGAGGGGGGGGGGGGGGGGGGGGGGGTGGCTTCCCCAGACCCCATATGACGCCTATGGTTTTGGGTCAATAGCCACAACATTGGTTGCATCGGAACCTAGCCTGAACGTGCATTATTAGGCTCAAGTATTACGTTTAGTGGAAACAGGCTTCTAACAACAATACTGAAGAAATCCCGAAAGGTGTTTTTTCATTTGTGTGCCAGGCATTTCTGCCTGTTCGTCACGGAAACAAGACTGTTTTCCACTGAGTCGAGACACAAGTTGAAACTCGCGGAAACTCCGTCTTGTCTTGTTTTTTACGATAATTTCAGATGTATGAAAATAAAAATAAATACAGATAAAATCTGAATAAATGGAACTTCGTGCTTGTGTTGTGTCCTTACCATTCTGTGCAAGAAGGATCCTCAGTTTATATCTATATGACTTCATTTTGCTGGTAAATTTGAATTTTTTGCCAAATTTGAGCCACAAAACCGAACATCACCTCGACAGTTGTTTCTCAAATACGAACCACAGAGTCAGCCACACAGTTGATCGTGGAAACACGTTTGTGGGCCACACAAACAACCGCGGAAAGTATCTTTTAGAGCCACAAACATTTGTGGCACTGCCGAGGAAAAATACCTATATGCAAATGTTGTGACTCGAGAGGGCCCCTTCAGTTGCGTTTCAATTTCGTTATCAATCCTAACAATGGTGTGAACACGTACGCCATTTAGGTAATAAGTTCAGGTTACTGCCGATAGGTCGTGTGTGTCTCTATTCGTCATTGTGGCATAGTTAGTTATTTGGATGATGCTGACTCCATCATCAACATCATCACTTCGTGTAGGGAAGTAATTCATCAACTTACCATCTTGTTGACCAAGGAGACTTACATAGTAGCTGAGTATACCTCTGTTTCATCGAGAGATAAGAGAAGAGTGCGTCTGAGCCCTAGGCTACCTAGGAAATCCCTACCCCCTCGTTTTGTTGATTGGTTCTGAGTGTAGAGATTAGGTCAGGACCGCCGGTCTTCAGAAGAAAATCACGCTATCCATAAGGTCCCAGCGACCCTATTCAAGACCTAGCCTTATCCACCACCCTCGAAACCACATCAGCAAACCTTTGCAACGCTGTTGGAGAGGATAATATTCCTTCCTTTTGCAGAGGAGCTCCGGCAGAGAATGGATCTAAACGTGGACAATATCGATAAACTATCTCCAGATGAGCTGAAAAACCAGGTCGAAAAAGCTCTCGCTCAGGTGAGTTCGCCTGATTGCCTTTTACATCCCTTTCAAGATAAGCTCGGTAATCGTAGTTGGCTCGTTACCGCAGAGAAATAATACGACAGAGACCGTTTCGGTGTGGTCTATTGTTCCTTCTCGGATGCATTGGTGGAACTATGAGCGTGTTCCGTCCTACTTACCGTAGTTACTACGCATGACGTCACGAATTCTGGCTTTTTGCCGTCAAGGCTGGAACGGTTTTTCTATTTTCCAGCAGAATATCATGCCACGGGCAAATCCGACCAATCAGGTTACAGAGATCCGTAGTTACTACGCTTTCGAGCGTATTAGTAGGAAATATTAGTAGGAAATTGTAACTAATAGTTACTATTTGTAGAAGGGTGGAACACGCTCTATTATGCATGTAACCTTAAAGGACCCTCGCAATATCTACTCTCTACTCCCAGTAGTTAGAAATAATTGAATACCGTACTTTAAGACTAGGCTCTGCTATCAAAAAATTATCCACGGTGTTGGCTCTTTTAAGCCTTTTTCGACATCCTTTGACTCGTAGCGAGAACGAGGAAAAATTTACAGAACCGGTTTCTCTAATGGAAAAACTCCTTGCCGAAAAACGTCGAAAGCGTGATACTCATCCAAGGTAGTAAAACGCGGCAAATGAGAGAGTCAATGAGGTTTTGTTAGAGGGGTTAGAATGCACCATACGAAATTCGGGCTTCGAAATGATTGGACTGATTACGGAATTAGGCTGCATTAGTATTAACGGTAAGACAGGTCCTTTAAGGATTCCGAATGGTCGATCATTTACTACTATTAAAAACTTGGAAGTGTTTGTCCAGGTGGGACTGAGACACAGGTCTTTGTTCTTTTAAAGTGTTTTAATTGTGTAGTTAGTTTTCTTTGTTTTGTCTTCACAAAGTGTGTTGAATCTGTAGTTAGTATTTGATTTGCATAATATTTGTGTACCATGGCCCGTTGGGCTATTCATGTACAATACGTACAATACATACATAGGGAAAGATAAATAGCCTTTGGGTATCAGTGGAAAAGTCCGCTACTTGCGTGGACACAGGCTATTGGCGGTCAAAGCTGTCCGACGACTTTGAGCTAGGAGCTATCGTCTGTGCTACGAGTCCTGCCTTCGCTAACGTTTGGGAAAGTCCTCAGTAACTATTTCTTAGGTAGTTTTAGAGTACAGTAGACGTATGCTTATGCGAACGTCTGCTAACAATGAACGATCGTCGAAGAAAAACTAAAACCCAGAACTTTTACTGCAAAATATTTGACAAAAACGTTTAATTAAACATGCATTTCAGCCATGTACATCTTAATTTGAAAATTTTGCTTTCTGTTTAGTCAGCTGTCTCTTAACTGCCATCTGGTGTTCCTTTCACAATTCGAATCTGGTACCATGCCTTCAACGGAGAAGATGGCGGCAGAGATTAACAGGTTCCTCAGATAGAACAAGACCAAAGGTCTCAATGGGATCCCAAAAATTTAATATTCGATACAGACAATCGGGTCCAGTCTTCGCCAGATTTCTTGAATATTTTTACTATTAAGATTCAGAAAGAGAATAAGGCCAAATAGCTAACCGCCTGAGAAAACCAAGTTCAGAAATGGATTCAACATATGTGTTTACCCCTATAAGACATCTATTTTGACGAAACTGATCGAAATTTCCTGCCTTACTCTGCCAACTTCCCGGTCTCGGCCGAATTCCAGGCGAACTGCTTGTCCGGGAAAAAATAAAGCTCAAACACGAATTCAGCGTATCTCCTTATCTCTATATCGAACATATGATCAGATGAAACTTTAACTTATAACAAATTTTCGAGTTTCAGCCGGATTCCGGACGAACTATAAGGACATATGTCCGGGTAAAAGTTGATTCTCACATAAAGGTTCAGCATGTCTTCCTACCCCTAAATAAATTGAACATCTAATCAACTTCAAATAAAACTTTTACTTCTAACAAACTTTCCGGTTTTCGTCGGATTCCGTGCCAACTACTTGTCCGGTGAGGAAATGGTTTTCATAATCGTGTTCTGTATTTTTTCTTACCCCTTAATTGACTATCTCATTAGCTGTTTAAAAATATTTTGTTTGCCCCTTAATTTGAACTACGAGCTCGACCTTTCCCTTGACCCAAAGAATCCTAAGACCAAGTTTCATCAAATGTCTCATTCCCTTAGACGGGTATCGTGCTGACAGACGGAAGATGGACAACTTTTGCGAAGTCATAGGGATGTCTCCACTTCGGCTTTGGGATCCCAAAAACTAGCACACTTGTGAATTCTAAGTAAATTCATCTTTCTCAACTTCAAACTTAAAAGTTTGTGCCGAGACAACTATAAAATAGTTGGCTATTAGCTGATTTCAGGTTTCTCGCCATTTGACTATTTTATAAGCAAGTGACAGAGCCAGGGTACATTCATTCATTCATTCATTCATTTATTCGTACTAGTAAGACTTAAAGCAAGAAACAAGACCCCCTGAAGCCATCTTGTTGGGGGTCCACTATATATACACTAACCTACACTACAAAATTCACATTACAATAATTACATGACATTACAAGCATAAATAAACTACACATACAGAAGAATATTGAAACAGTTAGAGAAGTGTTGGAATAGCATAGAATAGAACTGGAATATAGGATATTTACACTAACGCCCGAAGGCCATGGTCACTGGTTTGAATAAACATACCAACAGTATACATAACAAATAATAATAATGACTATTAACTAAAAAGATCGCGGTTGCGCAAACCAACCCGGCTGGAAGGAATTTCCCAAACATTCTTACATGACAAGTTGTCTACTTTTGAATATCCTAAACGTCCACTCTTTCCCAAAGACTCCTTCACCAAATACCTCGGCTCAAATATTCCTTGAGCCCAAGCTTACTTTGAAACATATATTCAAATATGTATAGAACGGATACGTCAGCTACGATGCTTCATCAGCGTCCTGCTGACGAGTCAGCCTGATGAGGACCTTGCCAAGAAGGGCCGAAATATCGCTGATGAAGCATGGTAGCTGACGTATCCGTTGTAAACATTATTTTTAAAAAATCAAATTCACTTTATTCATCCAAAAATTCTTCATTGCGAAAAATAGCACAGGAAAATGTCAATACAAATTCACTAACATACAAGTACATAATATACTATTACTTATACATAATCTTCATGCAATATACAATTTTGGTTTCTTAATTTATCGGGTATGCCTCGGCTCAAATGCCAAACACCTTTCATACCTCTACTTTACTCATTAACTTTACTGAAAACAACAACAACAACAAAACAGGCTTAATGTATTTTATTGCTCGAGCTTGAGGGTGTTTGTCGGGAGTTACAATCGTGCAGCAGATCGGCGGAAGGGCTATACTGTGTACTGTATAAAACAAACCAGTTAACCTCGGGAAGGACGAGAAAAGTCGCCCGCTGTGGTGACGCATCCGCCTCTTCGCTCTTCACACGGCGACATCGGCGCGAAGAGTTACCCTAGGTTCACACAGACGTTCACACTGAATTTCGTCGCCAAAATCGGCGATTTCTGCTGCTTCGTCAGGCGATTTATGTTGGGAAAATTCAAGTTTAATCGGGCGATAGTACGATTTTATGCACGCAACAGCAACATATCTCGTTAAATTCTGTTGCCGACGAAAATTCGTTGTGAGCATCCAGGCGATAAAAATCTTCTGTCGCTGCGATTAAAAAATCTCGTTCATCGCCGCGGTTTGCTCTGTGGTGTTATTCATCAAGAGTATTGATGCCGGCGTAACAAACGGCAGAGAGGACAACCGTCTTACGAAGGAACATGCTGGTTCATGTTGATACTGTTGTCACTGCTCACTGCAAAGCAAAGACCAAGAGTTTGTCCGTGCTTCCATCCTTAGCTGAAAGGGAAGAGAATAGGGAAGAGTCCCATCATTCGTTGTCATGTATTTGTCGAGCGGGTTGATTTCTTGCATAGACCTTGGAAGGGTTGACCTTTTTCTGGAAAAATGGCGGTTGAGAGATGAGCTCATCGACGCCTAGGTCGTAGATATAGAGCGTGTTCCACCCTTCTAACAGTAGTTACTATTAGTTACTATTTCCGTTCCATCCTCACGAAAAGTTACTACGCTGACCGTTCCAGCCTTGTCGGAATAGTAACTAATAGTTACTATTTGCTTACCATGCTCGGGAGCGTAGTAAGCGTAGTAACTACGCATATCTGTAACGTGATTGGTCGGATTCGCCCCTGGTGTGAGATCCTGCTGGAAAATAAAAAAAATCGTTCCAGCCTTGACGGCAAAAAAACAGAATTCGTGACGTCATGCGTAGTAACTGCGGTAAGTAGGATGGAACGAGCTCATAGAAGCAGCTGTTCGTGTTTTGTAACTGACAACCGTTAGCAAGTTCGGGAACATGGTTGTACTCCTTCATCGTCGCGAAGCTTCTCTGGTATTCCTTTCACCGCGCTAAACATACTTCTTGCTACGTCAGTCAATCTGCTGATTTGGCCAACTAGCTACATCTAGGGAAGGCTGTGAAAGACATACACAATATTTACAATTGACATTTATACAGGAAACATCAAGTTTATTATTATAATTTTCGGAAAATGTCCCGAAATAATACCAATAATACCGAATTTACCAAGGGACTGACCGGATGCGGTGGAATCATGCGGAATAAACAGAAGTTGGGTGCATTACCAAATTCGATAAAGAACGAAGAGCCAATTAACACGTTACATCACCAAATTTGGAAATGCGCGACAAAAGATTTATAAAATCTTTGCCAGAAATACATTCTGGCAAAGAAAACGTCCAAGGACTGAGTATTTCTTGTAATGCATAGCCTACGCTGCTTACATTGAAATTGCTGTCTCTAGAGTGACTAATCTATTTTTCAAGATGTACATTATGGGTGACTTCTTCGACCTCTACATGAAAATTTGTGTTCTTTCTTTTCTATTGCATTTACATTATCTTAGGACGTCGGATACTACGGGTCATTCTGAGTTCCGATACACAGACACATTAAAAGTGCAGCCCTCAGTTGGCTTTACCGAGAGGACGACGGCCCCCCCCCCCCCTCCATACGTGACGCCTCTTGCCAACTGTCAGATTTCATCCAGATTTGATCACTCGCCCCATATTCTGGATTCCCCCTCCCTTCCAATTTCCAAGTCAATCTGGTGAGGTCGAATTTCATTATCCCCAGCCCATCTGGCAGTAGCCGAAACTGCGATCATTGGATATTTGTACTGGACCCGAAGTCTACTAGTGCCGTAAAACACTGTCGTATCGGTGGTCTAATCCCAAAGTAGGTTTGTAGAAGTAAACCTTCTTTCTCTTTTGCATAAGCAGATGACTGTGTAATTTGCATTTTACATTTTAGCCTGTCAGAAGCACAGTAGATTTATTCTTGGAATTTTAACTTCCCAAAATGAAAAGACATTCACTTGTGAGATTAAACAGACTCAAAGCTCTCGAATCTGTTGCTGGGGCTTCACGGGGTTCTGAATTCAAAAATATTCGCTGAAAAAAAATATGTCAATCCGGTATCTTCTGAACAGTTGAGTTTGTAAAGCGAGGCGGAAAGGAATACCATTAAGTGCTGCTTCTCTTTGTGCTAGGCGGTAGGCGCAAAGAAGTAAATAGTCTATAGATGCGGCTTCTACCGCCTTTTCTGTCGACTGTGCTATTGCCCCGAGCAACCGAATGGATGAAATGATTGTATATATTTAGTAAAGAATAGTCCTGCGTTAGTATAATTTAATATGTGATGTGTAATATCACGAATTAAATTTGTGATTGATTGACTGATATAGTCGAACGTTAAGATGCTATGAGACTCAAAGACACTGAGCTACTCACAGTTTTGAAAAGTAAAGTGTCCATCCACTGGCGTCTCGTTAACAGCTGAAATCCGCCGAAAATGCCGCTTACGAAACGTTACGATCGCTTCGGACGGCTCACGATTGCCAGTGGAGGACCACGCTGCGTTTCTTCCTATACTCCAACCCGCTTGTTTTTATCCAAGCGCCAAATAATGATCGCAATTTCTGTCCGTCGTTGTCTGTCGGTCGGTCGGTCCGGGTTTTGCTAGTTCGGGCACTTCCACATAAGGTAGGACGATGAAACTTGGCAGGCATATCAGGGACCCCAAAATGAGTAAGCTGGAAATATTCACTTTCCCGACCCGAGCATCGTCGGGAGAGTGGAGGGAGTGGAATTCAGAATATTGAGGAATTATAACTTTTGAACGGGTGATCTTAATGAAACTTGATATTTGGAAAGACGTCGTGCCTCAGACGTACCGCTTAAAATTCGGAACGGATCCGGTTACCTGGGGGGGGGGGGGATCTTGGGAAACGCTTGTAGTGGAGGGATTGGGGTGCAAATTTGTGGGAAGAGCAAGCACAAGTCCCAGTTCCATTATCTACAAAACAACCGGGTTCGGGCACTTTGGGGGGAATTGGGGAGCGGGTCCGGAATTCTTGTCATCTCACCAGTTCATTAATTCCTGATGTACTAGGACGATGGAGGGGGGCTGGCATTTTCAGGGACTCGATCAAACTTACTTGAGTATAGTCGTTTGCATGATCCGACAATCGTGGTTGAGTGGAGGGATGGGAAATCCGGAATCTAGTTGCATGCATAACCTTTGAACGGGCGATCCGATCTGAAAGAAACTTGGCAAGTGAAAAGAGCTGTTGTCTCAATGTTCCGTATCAAGTCAAGACCGGATCCGATGCTTCTGGGGGGAGTTGAAGGGGGCACTGGTATTTTCGTGAAACGCTTAACGTCAAGGGATCGGGATGGAGTTTGGTGTGAAGAACAAGCATAAGCTCTAGATACGCTCTTGATTGAACCAGAGGGAGTTGGAGGGGGTTTCCTAGAACTTCGGGAATCGCGAGTTAGGATACTTCCAGATGTGCTATGGACGGTAAAACTTGACAGGCGTATTAGTTTACCCGACCAAATAGACTTAAGGACCTGACACAGTGCCCTAGGAAGACTTCCGCTCCTGGATCCGACCATTTTGCGGAGTTAAGTGAAGGGGAATCCGGGAATTACTGACTGCCGTGGGTAAAACGGGATTCGAGTGAAACTTTTCGAATGATAAGAACTATTGACATATTTTTGCAAAACATGCTCCAAACCACATGTGACAATGGTTGGAGGAGTTGGAAGGGGGTGGGGTCTAGAAACTTTGTGACATGCATGAAAACCAAAGCAATGTTCGGAAGGGGATGCAAGTTGGACAGAACCTTTTTCTGCGGCCTAGTTTGTTACTTGGCGTATTGCCGGATTCGACCACGGTAGGAGTAGGGTGAAGCGGAAACTGGAAATTTGCAGATATGCTCGGATTCGAAAAAACTTGAAGGACGAGAAGAGGAGATGTCAGATATATGACTTTTATGTGTCCTGGTAGTATTTGGCCACCACTGGAGGGAGTTGGAGTGGGAGTCCCGGAAATTTTTGGACGAAACTTGGAAAGTAGAGAAACGATATGCCCCAGATGATATATTTAAGGTCCGGACGGGATCTGAGCACGGTGGGGGGGGGGGGGTACCCGAGCACCCCGAAAAATGCTCAACTTGATAGTCTGTAAGGGAAGATGATTTAGATGATCTGTGTATGTGTCTGGACTAGATTCGGCCGCGGTAGGGGGAGCTTGAGGGGGAAGAGTACTGGAAATAGTGTGGCACTCTTAGGGATCAAACTATTGGGGTGAAACATTTGCCCTAGAGGATCCAAGGCGATGCCGGAAATACTCTTGACTCGAGTGAAACTAGATATCCGATTTCTAGGTCCGATCCTAGGGCGATGAGGGGGGTATTTTGTGAAGTTCTCGTCTACTTTCTAGCACGACGTACTCGTACCGAGTGCCATATGAGCTCGTAGCTCCTGTTTTATGCTAAAGTCGGGAAATGTGTGTATCTCTTTTGCTGCTCATTTTGTTCAACCGTGATTGCCAAAAGGATTGATCGGAGGACCGATGTGTGTAAATAATGGCCAGTCGCGTATAAAAATCCGTCAGATTTTGTTAGAAAAAACTGTAGGCTACAGTAGTTTCGACAGAAGGATGGATAGAGCGATTTCAGAAGCAGATTAGGATAAACTAACAACATTCTGACCCAAAGCTGAATGTGCGTATACTGAGTATCTTAGCTGTTGGAATGCTGGTCTGTATACTAACACTACTAACCTTGTTTATAGCTTGTAAACCCGATGAAATTGAAAGATCAGCTGTTGACCCAGCTGACGACCCAAGTGACGGATCTGGAGCGATTTATTGAGTATCTTCAAGGTAGAGCCCTCACAAAATCAGCTGTATATGATTTTTTCTTTTAAGCTTTTGCACTTTTATGTTTGCTTCCCTGAAATTTTTTTTTCTTTCGGTTCCAGTTCTAGCGCTTCATTTTTTGCGAATTATAATTTTGTCTGTTCTTAATTTACTTGGAACTTGACCATTTAGTTAGTCCTGGCTTTGGCTTTCGTTTTGCTTATTCACGCATACGATTGCGAGTTCTGAAATGTTCATGTAACTTAGATGTTTTAGTGGGTTGAGCTGTTTTTCTTTCCAGTGTATTCAGTTTTAAATATTAATAGTTGACACGCTAAGGCTTCCAGTTTTTGAAAGGGGGGGGGGGGGCTGGCCTCATACCAGAGATTCTTGATACACAGATTCTTGGTTGAATATAACCATGTTTGACGGTGCAAAACGGATAAGTCAGCTACATTTTATTAGAGCTATATTTCGGCCCTTCTTGGCAAGAGTCCTCTTCAGGCTCAAGCCGCTCAAGCTGGAAAATGAACTTCATTTTCAAAGTTCAATGTTCAGTTTCAAAGTTCATTTTCCAGCTTGAGCGGCTTGAGCCTGAAGAGGACCCTTGCCAAGAAGGGCCGAAATATAGCTCTAATAAAATGTAGCTGACTTATCCGTTATGCACCGTCAAATATGATCCGCAGCCAGCTTGGGCTGAAGGAACATCCATGAATAAAACCGTCTTGACAGAAAAGAAAAGCTAGCAGCACACAAAAAGTGAACAAGATTCTTTGTCGTAAATATGCCCTAAACTCGCAAGGCAAGGCAACCAGTAGGCTACGAAAATTTCCCGCATGAAATCCAAAATGAAACAGATTACGACCCAATTTCAACACCGGCTCTGCCCGAGGCTGGAATTCCGATCGATCCGAGGAAGAAACAAACCTGGAATCCGGTCGAAAGCTGATTTATGTCTGGTTCGATTTGAGTCGGGAATTTTCCGAGCGGGAAATGCAAGGCATTTTAGAATTATAATATTTTTACTTCAGCGGCTATCTAATTTGCGTCATTCTTACCAAGGGTAAGTAACTCTTTCGCGTTCTTTTTGGGCAATTGTAGACTCCGGCCGAAATACCATTTATGTAAATGCTCCGATTCGGTTGATGAATTGAAAGGAAATCATAAGATGTGTGATTTATGCGACCGAACCATATTAGGCGAGGGTGGAGAGCAGCTAGAGGGGAAGGGTCCTGGTAGTTGTTTTTTGGCAATAGTTTGAACAAACGGGTTGAGCTATCGGTGCAAAACTTGGACGATACAAAATTCATCTGCCCTATTTATGTTTTCGGGTCCGGGCCGGATGGCCTCGTTGTGAGAAATGGGGCTTACCGAATACTTCCCGAAAATTTAAGATGACTGGAAAACCTTTGCATGAGCGTGAAATTACAGCAGATTAAACGTTACGGTTGAGTTTTTAGGTAGGATAGGATTAGGTAGGGATATGATGGACAAAGGTTTGTATAGGATACAGGGTAGTACCCTCAGAGAAAAATTAAATAATTAAAGTATTTTAGACTGTATGAGAATGTTTGATGGGAAAATGAAAAGGTTGAAAATAGAAGGTAATTTTTTAGAGTTTAGAAAATGTGAAAATAAAATCTAATTCCTGTGATGAAAGTGTAAATGACGTTAAAGCAGGGTAAACTGTTTAGTATTTTTGGTATTAACGTCACTGAGTTGGAGGTGGAGACGTAGCCACTGTTTTAGTTCAATCTAAAACAGGAAAAATGGAAAAAGGAACGACGCGGGATAAAAAAAAAAATTCAATTGTAAAAAAAAAATAGCTACGGTTGATTAGATGCGAAAACTCACTCCTGAGAAGGGCTAATCGGATCAATCACGTCACAGAGATCATAACTGCGACGCTCCCGATCGTGGTAAGCAAATATAGTAACTATTAGTTACTATTTCGAGAAGGTTGGAACGGTCAGCGTAGCTTTTCACGAGGTTTGAACGGAAATAGTAACTAAGAGATTGTTCCACCCTTCTACAAATAGTAACTATTAGTTACTATTTCCGTTCCAACCTCACCAAAAGTTACTACGCTGACCGGTCCAACCTTCTCTAAATAGTAACCAATAGTAACTATTTGCTTACCACGCTCGGGAGCGTAGTAAGCGTAGTAACTACGGATCTCTGTAACGTGATTGGTCGGATTCACCCATGGCATGACATTCGGCTGGAAAATAGAAAAATCATTCCAGCCTTGACGGCAAAAAGCCAGAATTCGTGACGTCATGCGTGTTACTACGGTAAGTAGGATGGAACACGCTCTAATAGTTACTATTGTTAGAAGGGTGGAACACGCTTACTGTTTACCGTAGTTACTTCCCGAGTTCAAGTTCTTTAAATTTTTCAGTTTTACAACGAACAAAAATTACAGCTCTGAGCGAAGAGGTGAACTGGGTTCACTCAGGTGCAAGTTACACTAGATACAACAGTAAGACATAATATATTTGTAGCGATACATTTCCAGTTCCCGTCGTCCAGGAGGCTCGGCCAAAGTCTGAAAAGTACAGAAAACAAACAGTCTTTCTTATAAACCAAAACACTACTGAATGTTGACGGATACAACACATAAATATATCTGATTTTTTTTTTTTAAATCGAAACAAAACTGATGATTCTTGGATTCTAACAGTAAGAGGCTTGAGGCTTGATCTGATAACTGGTGTGGATAAATGAAGAAAGAGACGGTCATGATATTCTATCTAGTAGTGCGGTACAGAGTGACGTAGTGAAAACCCACTTCTCTTAATAACCACCATAGGACGACGTAAAGCAAAGCAAAGCAGATTTAAGTGTCATATGAGGTCGTAGCCCTTGTTCGGTTGAGCTAAAGAAGGTAAATGGAAGGAAGCCTAAGCCTTCGTCGAGTCGATAAGAATCTTTCTGACGCATTTCTATGTTTCAGGAGAGGAGCAGAAGCATTCTTGCAAGTGCGCTTGTACTTGCCCAGTTCATGGAGCTGTGCCAGCTGTTGGCCCAACCCGGCTTGATCCGAAGGGAACCAAGTTCTTCAAGTCAAAACCTGGCGGTGCTCAAAGAACCAGAGGAAATGTGGTAAACGAGGTCAGTATTTTAGAAAGAGGTTGCCTAGAAGTGTTTTCGGTTAACTGGTGGTCGAAGAGCCAGTTGGCAGTCGGTAAATACGCGAATCAGCTGGATATGTAGTCTAGCTTGAATCCATTGAATTCGAAGGTGACGTCGAAAGTCCAACAAAGACATACGCGCAAATTGAAAAACTTTATTTTATGGCCAATTTTAGAAAACAGACTGACTTCCCCAGCGACATTTTTAGTGGTGCAAACAAAAAGGAACATGTTTTGATCAGCTATACCTATTGTATAAGTAAGCTAGAGCAGAAAATCGCAGCCTTGGTTAAGTCGTTCTCCCTGTCCGTTTGTTCTCCGGTATAAACCACACAGAAATTTTTCACCTGTTCAAATAATGTTGGTTTTTGTCTATTACCTTAGGTAAAACCTTGAAACTTCAAAACTTTAGAGACATTATCCCCTCAGTATATACATTTAACAAGCCAAAAAAAGTATTCAAACAAATTGTTTTGTGTTCAGTTAACTGAAAGAAGATGTTAGCTTAGACGACCCCTCGCACAATTTACTATTCATCTTGCAGTGGTTTTGAATATTTGAATACTTTAAAACTAGGCTGTGCTTAGAACAAATAAACCATGATTTTGGCTGTTTTAATCCTTTTCCGAGACCCGCTGACTTACAGCGAAAACATACCCGGTTTTTTGGATCTCGGAACCCAAAGTGACAGGATACCTATGATTTCGTATAAGTTGTTGTTGGAAAAAGAGTATCGTTTGCATTAAAAAAAATGTTTTTAAATGCAAATGAGATAGTCGATTTAGGGATAAGGAGACATGCTGAATCTGAATATGCAAATTATTTTCTCACCGGACAGGCAGTTCGCCCGGAATCCGGCCAGAACCGGAAAATTTGTAAAAAGTAAAAGTTTAATCTGAAGTTGATTAGAGGTTTGATTAAGGGGTAAGGAGACATGTTGAATCTGAATATGAAAATTATGTTCTCGTCAGACAAGTAGTTCACTCAGAATCCGTCCAAAACCGGAAATTTTATAAAAAGCGAAAGTTTAATCTGAGGTTGATAAGAGGTTTCTTTCAAGGGTAAAAATATATGCTAAATCTCTGGCCAGAACCGGAAAATTTGTAAAATGTAGAAGTTTTATTTGCATTTAATCAAAACCTAAATCGAAGTTTTATTTGCATTTAATCAGATATTCGATTTAGGGGTGAGAAAACATGCTGAACCTGTGTATGACGATCATTTCTTCCCCGGACGTGCAGTCCGCTCGGAATCCGGGTGAAATCGGAAAATTTGTTCAAGGTAATTTTCAGGTCTGAAGTTGATTAGATGTGCCGTTTAGGGGTAAGAAGACATGGTGAGTTCATTTTTTAGCAGTAGTTTAGGGTAAACACTCATGCTGTAGGCTATCCATATCTGAACTTGGTCTTCTCAGATGATTATTATTGGACTTAATCTGTTAAAGTCTTGATGAAAAATTAAATTTGTGGGATCCCATCGAAACCTTTGGTCTTGTTCTGATGGAAAAACTTCTCGCAGACAATCGTCGACAGCGTGATACACGTTGAGGTAGCAAAATATGGCAAGTGAGACAAAATCAGCGTGGTTTTCTTAGAGGGGTTGGAATGTACCTTACGAAATTGGGGTCTCCGGATTTAGAAGTATATGGAGTGGTTATGGAAGTAGGTTGCGTTATTATTGTAGGTAAGACAGGTCCTTTAATGAATCGAAATCAGCTTGTTTGACAGCCACACTATTTGACCATTAACTGACTTGGGAACATTTATTCAAATAATGCATTAAATGGATACGTCAGCTACGATGCTTTGGCAGCGATATTTTGGCCCTTCTTGGCATTGGCCTACGTCAGGCTGTCAAACTTCAGGGTCAACTTAATTGAGAAAGGAATGAACGTGCAATTGAAATATCGCTGCCAAACCATCGTAGCTGACGTATCCGTTTAGTGAATTATTTGAATATATTTAACCATTTTCATAGTATTTGAAAAAAAATAAAAAAAATCATATTTTCAGCTTCACTTTTGGATGAAATCCTACTTAAACCTTCCTTTGTGCAAAAACAAAAATACACACAACTTCTTGTTAATATATGCTCATTTTCTAGGTAGCCTACCCCACAGTCCACACACTAAATCGCACACACCCCAAATATAAAAAAAGAAAGAAAACTGAATGTCGGCTCAAATTGTTTGGGAATAAACGTCTTCAGTTTCCGAAAGAAGAACAAATTTGTTATTTGAACGAATTCTTTCCTCCTTTCTTTGAACTTTTGCCAATATTTCATAGTCGCATTTGTTGTTGGTTACAATCTGGTGAAAGATTCTGGTGCATCTCAGTCAAGTCTCCACGGTTTGTCACTCCACTCAGCATCCAGACGGCGTTTGAATGCATCTGTCGATACAGCAGCAACAGTGTCCTCCTTGAGGTTGTTGCAGAGGTTCACTATCCGGTTCGACAAGAAGTTGCATCTTGCCTCAGTCCTTGCGTGAAGTTTGCGGATTTGTTTTGGTGTCCTCGCATTATGTGGGAGGGATGAATCTTCAGGAGCTCATTTTCTTGGGTCGAGAGGAGTTTTTGCGCCTGGATCATGTCCCCACGTTTCCGCCTGTAGACTAAGGAGGGGAGGTTGAGTTCCCTCAGCCGTTCACTGTAGGACTTGTTTTCCATGCCGGCGATCTGCTTAGTGGCCCTCCGGTGGATTTGTTCAGGAACTGCCTTGTCCTTTTTGAATCGAGGAGTAGCCAGTGTGGTCTCCACCTCCAGTCTGGGTCTTATTAATCCTTTGTAGAGCTTGGTGATTACCTGTTTACTTCTGCTGATAATGCTGTCTTTGATGATGCCTAAGGCTATGCTAGCATGTTCTGCGAGTGGGAGCAGAATTTCAACCGGGAGTCAACAATAACGCCAAGATCTCTCTCCTCCTGAACATGCTCCAGTGTGTGGTGACTCACAGGGTTTTGGGTCAGGTGGTGCAGTTGCTTGGGGTTGTTGTGTCCTAGGTGTATGACCTTGCATTTTTCAGTGTTGGATTCCAGCAACCATCTTTTGACCCAGGACCACATGTGGTTGAGCTCACTTTGGAGGAATTGGAAGGCACAAGAGGTGTTGGCAGGACCCATGAGTTTTGAATCATTAGTATACATAGTGATTTTGTTGCTGGTGATAAGGGTTTATGTAAATGTTGAACAGGTTAGGGCCCAGGGCACTGACCCGGGGGACCCCACTGTGACTTTTAGTTCATCAGAGAGTGCATGACTGTTTGGTTCGGTGGTCACTTTCAATTGCTGCGTTCTGTCTCTCAGAAAATCCTCAGTCCAACTGATCACTTGTGAACTAAGAGATAGGGTACGTAGCCTGTGAATGAGGTAGTGGTGACAAATTTTGTCAAATGCTTTGGCTAGATCCAGCAGGATTATGTCCACAGGTAATCCTTTCTCTAGTGGGTCAGTTACAGGAATGTAGGACTCAAAAAGATTTGTATCCACCGATCTGTTTGAGCGAAAACCATGCTGGCTGCTGCTGATAAGTGACTTGGCCTCAAGATGGTTAATGTTGCGCTTGTTTGTAATTCTCTCTGTGACCTTGCATGCCACACATGTAAGGCTGATAGGTCTATAGTTTGCTGCAGAAGTTTCGCTACCGTTCTTATGGAAGCGTTCCTTGTGTTAGCGACAAGTTAAATAGTTTTTACCACGGATTAGTTTCCTTCAGCAGTCGTGGACTGAGACCATCATGTCCAGTCGATTTGTTGGCATCGAGCTCCTTAAGCTGTATGGTTACTTCTTCGAGTGTGACTGGGGAGTGTAAATATTAGAAAGGGAGTGTGAGCTTGTTCCTCTTGGGGCGGGAGGTGATTGGGGGTCATCCTTAGAGAACCCTTAGGCGAACTGTTGATTAAGCAGGTTTGCTTTTTCAGAGGGGCAGCGGGAGACTGAGCCGTTATTTTCCAGGTCTGGTACTGAGGTTTCTGCACGGAAATATGTTAAATTTCCAGAAGAATTTTGCGTTTTCTGTGACATTTTTGGCCAGATGTTCTTCATAGTTGGGAGTCAGTTTTCGCATTTCTTTTCTGAGGAGGTTCCTGGCGATTTTGTACTTCTCGTACACATTGTCGTTTTTTTGCCTTTCGGCCAAGTGCCATAAAGCGATTGTGCTAGTTCGGGCACTTCCAGATAAGCTAGGACGATGAAATTTGGCAGGTGTATCAGGAACCAGACCGGATTAAATTAGAAATAGTCGCTTCCTCGATCCAACCATCTGGAGGGGAGTGGAGGGAGGGGAACATCACCAACCCTCCCAACTAAACCCAATGAAGGAAGCTCTTGGCACTGTCCTAGAAGGTGGTCAATGGTGGTAAATTCGTTTTTAGCGAGATTGACTGCCCCGACAGTACTTGTCAGCATTTTATGTATCTCCCGTTATGGGTACAAAGCGAAATAGGCGAGACATCTGGCATCCTGACAAGTAGGTAATGATTAGAAATGGCAGCCAAGTCTTAGAATATTGGGAAACTAAGAGTATCTGCACTGTATGTCCTATGAAATTCCTCTGTTTTTACAAACTTTTGCAAAAGTGAACTTTGGGTCTGGGCGAGCAAAGGGGGGCCGAGGAAATTGGAACTGCATGGTGACCCTGATAACTGCACGTCAGATGTCGGAAAGGGGAAAGCTTCCTCCAGTCCTGTAGATAAGTTTAAAAAAAAACATTTTTTTTTACAGTGAGAGCCAACGGCGATACTGGCAAAATAAATACAAACAATGAAATAAAATACCCCCTAGAGGAACCTATCCCTATGGTCTAGGGCTACCCTGAGGAACATCGCCAACCGTTTTATTTTTCCACAATAAGTATTCTCCATGATTCATTCTTCACTCCGCTCAACGTCCATTCTGACATTTCTGACCCGTGTTCACTCCAACTTTCACATTCACACAGCAGATTTTTAAGTTCGTATCCATAGTACCACACTTCGGGCATGGAGTAAGGAGTGCGACTGCCCTTGGCCCTCCCAATATACCGCCTTCTCTACCCCAGTGGCAGAATATCTCCCTACAACTAATCAGATCCTTGATTTCCTCCCTTTTCAAACCCGCTTTAAAATTAAGTCCCTCTACAAAATTTATTTGGTTTTGCATAAAACAGAATTCCATTAGATACGGTGAGTTGAACACTTTTTTCAGTCCTGTATATATTTCTGTTGTTCCGACTCGTTTGTCGGTAGCCTACTACGCATAGCAAAATAACTCTAGTGAGTAATGCGAAGACCCGCATTTTTTTTCTTTACAATAGTTTAGGCTAGAATTGTATTAATAATTTTTAAAATCCCATCAGAATTAGTGAAGCGTCGTTTTTTTATGCCACTGGCATGTCTGATGCTTTTAAGAAACACCAGGTTTATTTATTTTTGCCATTAAAATTGTACCTTACCTTACCATCCTTCCCATGCATCAAAAATGGGCCTCCGTCGCAAAGCCCCCCAGCTAGCTTTGTTCGCTGCGTGCAGTGGCGGACATAGAAATTCTAGCCAGCGCTCGTTAACAATTGGTCAGAGCAAAATAAATTTTCTCTGCGATTGGTTGAGTTTCGGTAGGGATGTTCGTATCCGGTAGTGGAGCTAGCGTTGCTGCGATTTGACTGTGTGTCACTTTTTCAAAGTTCGCTCTGCTACTACGCCTCTGGCACTTTCTTCTTCCAGAATTCGTGTCCCTTATTTTCTCTAAGCCTTTTAACCAGGGAGTATTTCGCGCAGTTCCTTCTTTTATAATCTCTTGCATTTGCAACTTTGGTTCCCTACTAAACTTTTCTGCAGCTTATTCGGCTAGCTCATTCGATTAGTGTTCCACACTCATAATCCTCTCGGGCCCCCATTTCGCTACATCTATTTAACTCCTGAGGCTTCCTCCCAGATTCAACGATTCCCAGGTCTGTGGGAAATCGGAAGGCAAGGGATTGTTCGCTCGAGATTAAATGTCATGGGTAGTGTTATTCGTGGTATTTATGTGTGGCGGTTGGTAGCGTTGAAGAGGCTTGGGGGTACGTTCCCTAAGGTATGGGATGGGAGAGCATAACAAACTACGGCTATTATGTAACTTTAGTAACTGTGGACCCAATCGTTATAATCTAGTCTAGTATAAGTTCTTCACAATATTTGTGTTTGGTCTGTAGGATCTCCAGTATCGGTTCACTGTTTACAGTCAAACTTAACAATCCTTATATATATGTAGGATACCTAATTGAAACATCTGCTTTGTTGTTGTTATAATTGAATATAAATAAGATCAGTTTTAAAGCATAAGATGAAATAGAGAAAAAAAAGTTGAAAGAAATATTTTATTTAATAAAACTAATTTTGCGTATGATGTATTTAAGTAGGATTATAAATTGGTGTGAATGATGTGAAGTAAGGAATTTATGTGTTCACTTTAACGTTACTATATGGAGGGGGAGACATATCCAATCGTAAAGGCTAACCCCATTGTGAGAAGAAGGAATAGCTGCGCGGGAATAGAAAATAAACAACTTTGTTTTATACTTCCTGTTGTGATAACACATGAATCTTACCAATCAATCAATCATCATATTTATTCCTGAATATCTGTTTCACAACATGATAACATAGGACTGTCAACTTTAATAAAATACAATTAAATATACAATTTATTTTAAAGTGCGACTTCAAAACTTTATAGCATGATTTAGCGGTATGTCAAACATAAAAATGTAAAACATATACCACTAGATTAATTGCAAAAACATTATACATGGCGTCACTTGTTACAAAACTTACCCGAATATGGCACAAATGACTTAAAGTTTAACCGTATAGCTCTGAGATCCGACAGTCTAGTTACACATCACTTATTTAAATAGGCCTGAAACCCCGTTTAAAATGGGTTGCTTTGTTTGTCCGTTATCCACAGATAATCGATTTAATCTTTCGGTATGTCAGCTTGGGCTGAAGGAACATCTATAATCTTTCGGATTTGTGGTACCTCTATGTGCTTGTCCCTCTACGCTTGACTTACCAGCTAGAAATGTAAGCCATTGTCGAAAAAAAATAAAAAATGTCAGACATGTCATAAAGTAGTTTCTACTTTTCTGTAGGCGTAGCTTCTCCGGTGTCAGTTCTTTAGCCCCGGGAATGCAGGTCTTTGTTAAAGTAATTCAAAGCCTCCGCGTCTGGATAGTTAAGGGTTGTCGTGCAAGTAGCACAAACTCTGAACGTTATTACTATTGGCAGTCAGCTTGGGCTGAAGGAACATCTATACTCTTTCGGATTTGTGGTACCTCTATGTGCTTGCCCCTCTACGCTTGATTTACCAGCTAGAAATGTAAGCCGTTGTCGAAAAATAAAACAAAAATGTCAGACATGTCATAAAAGTAGTTTCTACTTTTCCATAGGCATAGCTTCTCCGGTGTCAGTATCTTTAGCCATGGGAATGCAGGTCTTTTGTTAAAGTAATTCAAAGCCTCCGCGTCTGGATAGTTAAGGGCTGCTTGCACGACGCAAGCAGCACAAACTCTGAAAGTTATTACTGAACGTTATTACTATTGGCAGTCAGCTTGGGCTGAAGGAACATCTATAATCTTTCGGATTTGTGGTACCTCTATGTGCTTGTCCCTCTACGCTTGATTTACCAGCTAGAAATTTAAGCCATCGTCAAAAAATAAAACAAAAATGTCAGACATGTCCTAAAAGTATTTTCTACTTTTCTATAGGCGTAGCAGCACAAACTCTGAACGTTATTACTGAACGTTATTACTATTGGCAGTCAGCTTGGGCTGAAGGAACATCTATAATCTTTCGGATTTGTGGTACCTCTATGTGCTTGTCCCTCTACGGTTGATTTACCAGCTAGAAATTTAACCCATTGTCAAAAATAAAACAAAAATGTCAGACAAGTCTAAAAGTATTTTCTACTTTTCTATAGGCGTAGCTCTTCCGGTGTCAGTATCTTTAGCCCCGGGAATGCAGGTCTTTGTTAAAGTAATTCAAAGCCTCCGCATCTGGATAGTTAAGGGTTGTCGTGCAAGCAGCACAGACTCTGAACGTTATTACTAGAGCCCTGGGTGAAAAGATACAAAATCCTTAAGATGAGTCAAAATATTTCCGTGTGTTTAAATTTCGATGTAAAAGTAAGCTGACTTTTCAGTTAAACTTTAAAGGACCCCTCTTGCTGATTCTGCCTTTTGTAGTATACCTAGCTCCCTTGTGAAATTATAAGCTTCTAAATTCTCCACCTTTTTCCACTGTTTCATTTTGTACCTAAGAATTTTATCGCTTTTTTGGCCATACCGAGTTTTGCCCGTCACACAAAGCAAAGTTTGCCGGTGTCTTCAATGTCCGCTGACAGCTCTTTCAGACAGAAGGATGTGAGAATCTTCTGTTTTTATGGCACTTGAGCTTACTCAAGTGCCATATAGCGATTGTAATTTCTGTCCGTCAGTCGGTCTGTCGGTCTGTCGGTCCCGGTTTTGCTAGTTCGGGCACTTCCAGATAAGCTAGGACGATGAAACTTGGCAGGCATATCACGAACTGGACCAGATTAAATTAGAAATACTCGCTTCCCCGATCCGACCATCTGGAGGGGAGTGGAGGGAGGGGGAATCCGGAAAAATGAGGAAAAATGAGATATTTTTAGCTTACGAACGGGTTATCGGATCTTAATGAAACTTGATATATGGAAGGAACTCGTGTCTCAGACCCTCCATTTTAAATCCAAACCGGATCCGGTGACATTGGGGGGAGTTGGAGGGGGAAACCGGAAATCTTGAAAAACACTTCGAGTGGAGGGATCCGGATGAAACTTGGTGGAAAGTACAAGCACAAGTCCTAGATACATGGCTGATATAACCGGAACGGGTCCGCTCACTTTGGAGGAGTTGGGGGGGGGGGAGAAGTCCGAATTTGTAGTGATCCCGCGAGTTCCGTGCTTCCTGATGTGCTGAGACGATGGAAATTGACAGGCATCTCTGGGACCCGACCAGATTAAATAGGAAATCGTCAATTCCCCGATTCGACCATCTGGGGGGGGAGTGGAGGGAGGGGGAAGCCAAAATTTGAGGTATTTTTATCTTGCGAACGAGTCATCGGATCTTGATGAAATTTTATATTTAGGATGACCTCGTGTCTCAGACGTCCCACTATAGATCCGGACCGGATCCGATGACACTGGGGGGAGTTGGAGGAGGGAACCGGAAATCTTGAGAAACGCCTAGAGTGGAGGGATCGGGATGAAACTTGGTGGGAAGAACAAGCACAAGTCCTAGATACGTCATTGATATAAGCGGACCAGATCTAGGCACTCTGGGGGAGTTGGGGGGGGGGGTCCGGATTTCTAGCGATCCCGCGAGTTCGGCATACTTCCTGATGTGCTAGGGCGATGAAACTTGGCAGGTATGTCAGGGACCCGAACAGGTTCACTTGAGAACAGCCGTTTCCCCAATCCGACCATACTGGGGGGAGTGGATGGATGGGGAGTCCGGAATCTAGTGGCGTGTATAACTTTTGAACGGGAGATCGGATCTTGATGAAATTTTATATTTAGGATGACCTCGTGTCTCAGACATCCCACTTTAAATCCGGGTGGATCCGATGACACTGGGGGGATTGGAGGAGGGAACCGGAAATTTTGAGAAACGCTTAGAGTGGAGGGATCGGGATGAAACTTGGTGGGAAAAACAAGCACAAGTCCTAGACACGTCATTGACATAACCGGACCGGATCAGGGCACTGTGGGGGAGTTGGGGTCGGGGTCCGGATTTCTAGCGATCCCGCGAGTTCGGCATACTTCCTGATGTCCTAGGGCGATGAAACTTGGCAGGTATGTCAGGGATCCGAACAGCCGTTTCCCCGACCCGACCATCGTGGGGGGAGTGGGTGGATGGGGAGTCCGGAATCTAGTGGCGTGCATAACTTTTGAACGGGTGATCGGATTTGAATGAAACTTGTCTGGTGAGCTATCGCCTCGGACGTTCAGTGTCACGTCCGGGTCGGGTCCGATACCTGTGGGGATGGAGGGGGGGGGGGGGGAACTCGAGAAACTTTAAAAGCAGAGGGATTGGGACGAAAGTTAATGGATGGAACAAGCATTAGGCCTAGATGAAATTGAAGGAGCCAGATGGTTTCGGGGCTCTGCGGGGGGAGTTGGAGGGGTTTCCTGGAATTCCGGTAGTCGTGAGTTAGAATAGTTCCAGATGTAAAACGACAACGAAACTTTGCAGGCATATTAGCGACCCGAATTATCTTGACTTAAGAACCTGACACAACATACCCCCGGAAACTTCCGTTCCTAGATCCGAGCATTTTTTGGGGAGCACGAGAAGAGAAATATGGAAATTGACTTCTATAAATTGCAAACGAGTGGTCTGATTCGAGTGAAACTTTATGGGTGATACGAATCGATGGCCTCGACATGTAAAACATGCGTTCGAACCATATGCGACCACGATTAGGGGAATTGGGGGTGGGGGGACTTTTGACATGCACAAAAACCAAACGGATGGACCGAATGAGATGCAAATTCGACAGTGCCGAGTTTATGCGGCCTAGATTTGTTATTTGGCGTCCGGGCCGAATTCCGCCAAGGTAGGGGGGGGGGGGGGGTACTGGAAACTTGCAGATAGGCTAAGCTCCAATTTCAGTAAAACTTGATGGACAGGAACAGGGAATTAAGAGATTGGGCCCGAACCGGCTCCGACAACGTTGGTGGGAGGGGGGGGGGGTACCGGAACTTTCCAAAAATGCTCAGATTCGAGTGAAACTTGATAGATGGTATAAAAGAAGATGCTTTAGGTGGTCGATTTTTTATATTCCGAACCAGATTCGGCCACGGTAGGTCGAGATAGAGTGGGTACCGGAAATCGTGTAGCACGTCTAGGGATCAAACAAATGGATTTATTGGGATGAAAGTTTGAACAGTCATGTGCATTTGCTACAGACAATCGAGACGATGCCGGAACTGCTCAGAAATGAGTGAAACTAAATATCCTATTTCTATTTCCGAACCGCATTTTTGGATTGCGGGTGTATTTTGTGACGTTCTCCTCTACTTTCTTGTACAGCCTACTCGTACAAGTGCCATATGAGCTCGTAGCTCTTGTTTTAACTTCTTTTATTTGCTTAGTTTTCCAACTTTTCAACCACGGCGCGTCCAGTTTTCAAACGTTTTGCTCCCACCCGCCGCGTCGCAGAGCAGGAAGGCTGGATAGAGTTGACAAGCGCTAACAAGAAAATCGCTAACATCAGTTGGAAATATATTTTACTGGTCCGGTTCATAGGGAAAAGATCGTTTCTAGTAAGAGCTAGGAATGTGATAGATAGATAGATAGATAGATAACTCTTTTTATTCACCAAAAACTTGTCATGGCTCGCGCCAAATTTGTTTGGTATAGTCATGGGTACAACTTAGAGCACACACATAAATCATAATAGGCCTACGCATATAGGGCTACAATGGTCATAAATAACATTATATATTTAAACTAGCAGCACAGCTTATGCTTCGTTATACAACTTTAACAATGAAGGACAAAACTCTTTGCATACCTCTGGTGGGCACATTTAATTGGCTGCAACTTTTCAACCGCAGTAGCTACCTTGCGAGGGAGCCGTTTGTCAGCTTTTCAGAAGGGAAAACGTTTCTGTGGATTGGATGATTCAGAGATTTGACACCAAACTCCATGCAGAGTTTCAGCCTTCGTTCATGTAAGGAGGCGATTTCGAATTTACGTAGTAACTCTTCATAGGACCTCTCGGCCACCTTTGACGCTATGATTAGAGCTCTTTTTTGAATCTTCTCAATTCTGGCGGTCTGTTCAACCTTGAGGCCAAAATACCAAACAGGGCTCCGTGTTCTAAATTTGTTGAAGCGAAAATGTTTCTGTGGATCGGGTGATTCAGAGATTTGAAACCAAACTCCATGCAGAGTTTCAGCCTTCGTTCAGGCAAGTAGGCGATTTCGAATTTACGTTGTAACTGTACATAGGACCTCTCGGCCACCTTTGACGCTATGATTAGAGCTCTTTTTTGAATCTTCTCAATTCTGGCGGTCTGTTCGACCTTGAGCCCAAAATGCCAAACAGGGCTCCGTGTTCTAAATTTGTTCGTTTAAATAAAATGTAAATCCGGAACAAGTGTTTAGTGGGTGCCCCATGCCTAGATATCAGCTTAAGTATGTGAAGTCCGGCATTCCCTCGCTTTGTCGTGCTAGTCTTCTGTGCTTCCCATTTTAAATCTTGAGTTCGTTACGCAGTGGGGATTTTTTTCGCCAATTGGTGGCTCTACATGTCAACATTAGAGTCTTATGGGTGAAAGATTTAGTTTCGTACGTTTAAAGAGTGGGTGTGCGATTTTTTGGGTGTTGCCGTATGGCAACAAAAACAGCGAAAGGGTTCGGTTATCCCTAGGAGTTTAATTTTTCTACTCTCAAGGAATCCGAAATTTCAGGTAGAAAAGTAGGGTTGAATGATTTAAAAAAGAAATTGTGCTAGTGCAACTATCATTCACTCACAGTCATATTAGATTTCAAAGCTTGCATTTTTACTTTACTCACTATATCTTAAATTTAACTCGAAT